>MDKI01259976.1:0-44166 GCA_005239505.1 Nicotiana paniculata
TTCCTTGGTGTTTTGATCGGAATTGACAATTCATTAAGGAAATACGTACAAAAGATTAAGACGTGGACAAGCAATAACTAAAATTGAAATGAAGAACAATAAACGAAAGTACTTCGTACGGCATTATAAAACATTAAAAGCTTTTTTGAAAAAAGAGACGTAACATTATGCCAACAAAGTCAACTGAATAAATAAATGTAACTTTATGCAATTATATGTAACTAACCTTGCAAATCCTCAATTTTTCTTAATAAATCGTTGACTATTCAAAATTACTTTTTTTAATCATAAATCATTAAGTTGAGAGTATTTTATGTCATAATTAAAATAAAAATTATTGCACGTTATCTACTAAGACTGCTATGATAGTAAATTTTAAATAAATATTTCATTTAAAAAGTATTTATTTATTAACTTTTGTTATGTCTTTATTATATACTAGTCCATAAATTTTTTATAATTACTTTCCTAAATACTTACTATTTTTTTCACGTTTACGAGATACAATACTTATTAATTTAATAGCTCAGTATTAGCTAATAACTATTTACAAATAATTAGGTATCATGGTATTTTATGGTGAATTTATGTGTCACTTTATTAACTTGTTGAAACTTAAAAATAAATGATGCTAGAGAATCATATTTAAATTGTGAATTATGTTTTTATATAAATTCTCTTTCAAATAGAAAGCATATAAAATAAACGGGGTATTTAAAAAAATCAAATTATAATGTTGAAATTCATTCAAGATTCATTACTCCTTAAGAGATACATATAAGATTTCGTAGAAGACATTACTTGATGTTTGAGTTGTAACGATGTTGTAGCTGCATATTATGATATATGTCATACTTTTCGTATTATTCATAGTTGAATTACAATTCATAAATATTTTAAATAGATTATTTGTTATAATTTGTGGTTTTAATGTAATTTTTATAATTATTTTTTATTTTATACTATCTTAAAATTCTTATAATTAATAAAATTTAAAGATTTGTGGGACTTACGCCCCATATCTCAGGGCTTACGCCTTGCCTCACACCCAGCGGCGAAGCCAGAAATGTTTCCAAGGGTGTTCAAACTTGAAAGAATTAAAAAAAAATTCCTGACAAAGGATGTTCAATATATATTTTATACATCTAAAATTAGTATTTTACTTATATACACAATGTAATTTTTCGTAATATTTCGGTGAAGGGTGATCAACTGACCACCCTTTATAAAAGGTGGCTTCGCCCCTGCTCACGCCCCCACCTTTTAAAACATTACTCCTAAATAATACATTTTGTCACATTTGATGTTTCATACATACTTAAAAAAAAGTTTAATTATTCGTGTCTCATCTTCTTTAACTAAGAATCCAAGGATCGTAACATTTGATGTATCATGGGCTTACCCTTCTATCCTTTTCCATTTAAATATGATATTTTTGTGTAAGAGAGAGTTCGATATCATAGCGTGCACTTAACCCATATATCATGTGCTACGCTCTCACTACTAAATCAAAGTTCCGTCAAGCTGCCGCTGTTTTAAAAGTCTTCTTCATTTGTTTTTTTAAATTCCCTTGTGAGCAAACTACTACCACATAATACTTCCACCGTTCACGTTTAGTTGTCCATTTTTGATTTTATATTCCCTTTAAGAGAAAATAAAAGTATATATTTTACGGTCTTACCCATAATAGTGAATGCATTTCAAAAGATCTTGGAAAATAATTTGAGGAATAAGTAGTTAATGGTAAGGGTAAAACAACAAAAAAATTATCTTTCTCTTGATTTGTTAAAATGGACAAGTAAAAATAAAAATATATTTTTAATATAGTGAATAAATAAAAGTGAACAAAAGGAGTATAAATTAAAATGAACAGGGTACTTGTTTGAATTAACGACGTTACTTTTTCTTTTTAATTGAACATTCTGGCTTTGGTACAAAGCAACAGACAGACAGAGGGGAGGATGATAATGAATGCACGAAAAGCAATGCAATTGGAATGCATTTTTTGGGGCTAATAAACTAAATTTGATGTAATTATTTGTAAATGTAAACACCCACATAATTCAATATTACACAATGCTTAGTGTAGTTAAAATTTATCTTTAGAATATTTAAGCCAAAATAATATTAGGGGAAGAGTTCTCAAGTCATCGTTTGGCGAAATGGCCCAAGAAACGGCGAAGTCCGTAATCGAAGAGTTAACAAGGGCCGAAGTCGAAGTGTCAATAACGGTCGAGTCCGAGGTCAACTACTTTTGACAGAGTTATAACGGCTAGTTTCAAGGTAAGATATTAAAGAGAATATTCATATTTTCTGCATTTATACTATTAGGGTTTCTTAGGAATATGTTCTTTATAAATAGAAAAAGACACAACGATAGGGAACATGTGATATTTATTTGTAAAAAACATGACTTAAGAAAGAGAATTGGATCTCATTTGCTGAGATATAAACATAACACTTTCATTGAGATTCTTGTCTATATTTTTCCACTAGATCCGAGAATAACTCCAATATTCAAGGAATTGTCTATTATTTATCATTGTCAGAAAGAACATCCCCTTATTCCATCCTTTATTGGATGACTCGTTCCTTCGATTTACCTAAATGTCATTTGTTGCTATTCATTTTTATTAAATGCTACATCATTACTTCTGATTTTTAGAACATTTATTGTATGTCACTGGTACTGTCCGACCAGGTCAGCGTAATACTTGTTGTTTCTTTAAGAATTCCAACTAGGGGTATTATTGTTAATTAAGATTAATTTTTATTTATATAAATTTAATTATTTGAACCAAAATATATATTTTCTGGTCAAACACTTACCACTATTATTTCTTCTTGAAATTAAATTATCAGCCTTTTATCGTACTATAACGTGATAAGCTTATCATCCTACAAAATAGAATAAAGAATCAAAGGACAACACAACCAAAAAAAATATGGCAAAAGAGTGGAAATATTAAAAATTAGCACTCCCTTTCTTTTACACCATGTAATGACACGTCTATGTACCTTTCTTTGTTTACCATTTGGTGCTTCCTTCATTTTTTAGAGGAAAAAAATATATTTATTAAATTATTATAGACCGGAGGGAGTATTTGAAATCCACATATAGAGTCAAAACTAATCTATACCCGTGTGTAAAGCAGCTCCCTATTAGATTTTTCTATTTCCAGGGTCGAATAGAGACTTTTAGTTAAAAGTGATAAACTTTATTCATCCTACTACAACTTGTGGAGATATATTATGTTGTTCTCATTAGAGAAGCTAATAATTAGGGAAGGCAATGGGACGGTGCGGGTGCGAGGCGAGTTTGAACGTTAGTGAGGCGGTGCGGGTTTGAAAGTTTGCGGGGCGGGGCAGGGGGTTTAATTTAAAAGGCTAAATATTACAACCCACATATTTTGGTATGAACTTTATCGGAAGTTTTATACTGCCTTGTCCGAAGTTTTGGAATGAAGCAATAATAATGGCACCTCAAATTGATGCTATCAGCTGTATTTGCAATCAATTTTTTTAAATAGGTTTGAAGTATCGTTGCTTCCTAAAAATAATCGTTTGCTCTCAATTGATTTACTTAGTAGAATCACAAATAGACGTAGAGATTTGAGAAAACAAAAATCAGAATCGTAGTTGCGTTTTGGATGGTGTTGGCGGGTAGTTTTGTGTTACCTATGGAGGAACTGAATTTTGGATGGTTTTCTACGGTGATTTATGGATTTGAGGGTGGAGTTTAATTGTTCTATAGGAAAAACCAATGGATTTAGAGGCAAAAGATGAGAATTTAAGAACAATTTGGATATAATTAATTGTTTTGTTAAAAAAAATCAGATTTAAGTCTAGCTTTCTAAAAAAGAAAGAATTTTTATTTTTTTAAAAATGCGGGGCGGGTTTAAGTTGCGCGGGTTCAGACAGAACCCGCCCCGCACTCGCACCGCCTGCCATTCCTACTTAAAATAATATTTCACTACTAGAATTTACGCGATTTCCGACACCACCATTGTATCATTTTAAAAGAAAACAAAAATATAAGAGAAGAGGTCAAACTCAAAGTTACCCACAGTTCAATATTTTATCCTAATTAGTTAATCTGAGTTGATATAGGTAATAATAAGAAAGATATTGAGGTATTATCACTTTTAGCTCACGCCAGAAATTATTTATATTTTGTAGTCGAAAAATTGCATAAAATTTGTATAATTTTTGTATATAACATACAGAATGTGTGTGTTTGTATATATATATATCCTGAGCCGAGGATCTACTTGAAACAATTTCTCTATCCTCACAAGGTAGGGGTAAGATCTGAGTACACACTACCCTCCTCAGAACCCACGGGTGTGGGATAATACTAGGTATGTTGTTATATATATATATTGATAGCGGTTATACAATGTAATTTTCCCAAAGCTATTATTGTACGAACGTTAATGGACTAATGAAGTAGCCATACAAGATTGATCGTTGGTAGCCTAAGCCTCCCTACTGAGTTCATACCAAGAACAAGAAAAACTAGGGGCCTAGCATTAGATATAGCTAATAAATCTTCTTTATTCTTGATATTCAGATAGCACAAGCAATAAGCTTCCAAATATTTTCAGTTTTTCTAGTATGTATTCTCATTTGAAACAACAGAAATTTTACAGTACAGTAGATCATGACAATATATGTCAAGAACCAAAGCTTTGATATTTCCTTCTTGTATTAGAAATAGCAATTGGTTGTTGAGTACTTACAGTTGGTCAAACATCCGTGCTATAGCGCAAGGGAAAACGACGATGTAACATCCTTTGCAGCCATCTCCTACGCGGCTCTGGGTTTAAACAAATGAAACACTCTCTTTCTTCTGGATCCCTTACGATATCCAAAGCATCTAAATACATCGCACTTGATTGTGGGATATCCTCCATCTCATTCAAGCACTTCACAACAGAAGCTATAGATAAATCGGGTGTACTAACAGTCACACAAGCCTTATCCACGATAGGCTTTGACACTCGTTCATTTGTGAGTTCAACGAGTTTACCTACACAACTCCTCAACTCACTCATCCATGATGCTGCAATAGGCTGAGACTTCACGGCAGGTTGCTGCGGAAGTTTATAAGATACAGGCATCGATGTTTGGCGACCATAGTCACCTTCTGATGTAGTGCATGTTTGACGTTCAATATCATCTAATCCCAACGACAACAAATCATCATGTGCATCAATTGACTGTTCAATGGATGCTTGACCCAGTTCTTGATCAAACTTCCAAGGGTTAATACCAACTTTTCGGTCTATGCTACAACTCATATAGCTGAAAACTGTTGGCGAATTTTCCTTTTTGACTTTCTTAAATACAGGACATATTCCTTCACTTATATGACGAAGCAAATGAGTAGTTCCACTCCGGGTTGAAGAAGTAAAAAGTTTATGGCAATGATTACACTTGCATTTCTCACAAGTTCCATCCTCCTTTATTAGCTTCGTGAAGTGTTGCCAAACTATAGATCTTAATCTTCCTTCTCTTTTTCGTTTCTCACCTGTGTTTGCTTCAGTCAAACTGGTTATATCCACTATGCCCTCAGGACTTGCATCTACCATCTAAATAAAAGCAACCACATTACAAATATGAATCAACAAAGGAAATCCAAAACAGCTACTGCACGTTAAACATTTAACACGCAAGCACAAAAGACGGTTAATTACAAAAGTAAGCGTATCTCCCAACTTTGAGCTCTTTACCATGTTCCAATAACTTTCACTGCATGTTGAAAACATGTATAACTTCATTTAACAAAATATCAGTTACAACAGGTCATTATTTTTGGCTAAATTATTATGAAAATGAGCCTCAAAGAAGATTCTATAATTTAATCCCATATACAAAAACTGGAAGCTGCACACATAATTTAAAGAGGATAATATATGCTATCACAAACCATGTGGCCGACCATCGCCTTTTTGAGAATGCATAATACCTTGTGAGGCACTAAATTGACTATTACAGTGTACTTTAAAGAGTTGGGCTTGAAGTTTTATCTAAGCAAGGATCAAGCTTGACATGTCACTAGCTGCGCATTGCTTTCTTTTGTACTTCTCGGACATAAGCATTTCTTTAAACTTAATTCGTCAGTCTTCATCAGCGATCTGATTTAGGACTGCTTGATGATGTCTCACTTGTACTAATATTCAAAAACGTTTCATTTCATGTTATTCCCACGGTTCAGCAAGATGGAAATCCTAAACAAAAATATCGTATCAAACGTGTATTACAGTAGTTTCCTGGAAGAAAATTTTGCAAAAGTTTTCCACGTTCCATTTCTAAACTTATTTTGCTATTCGTTCCCTTTTTCAGGGGGGATGGAGAACTTCTTCGTAGAGCGCACTTTACCCCATAGTGGCCTATACGGCGCGAATATGGATAAGTCGGACCAGTGTGTGTTTCAGATACTGGATGGTTAAATAATAAAATTAAACAAAAAAAAGTTTTTCATTTCCTCATTTCACTGGCTACGACAAAGTGACCATTTGAAGTTGCTTATTTTTAAAGTCCAGGACTTTTTTGTTCTTTTTTCTTTCTTTCTTTTTTTTTTTTTTTTTTTTGCAATCAAAGACCGAATAGGCTCAAAATATGCTCCCAAAATCCATCACTGATCACTGTAATCTCCAAAATCAGCTGAAATTCAAATTTAAGCTAGCTTTCATGAATCATTACTGTCCTAATTCGAAATCTGTATGCTAAAGGCTAGAACACAGATGAATCAAATAAACTCAAGCTACACTAAGCATAAAAATAACAACTTTTTTCCTTTCAATATCGACTCATTCAATAAATAGAGAACTCACTTTAAAAAGCTCATTCATCTACTTGTCTTTCACAAAATCAATGTGCAATAGCGAGGAATTAAGAGGAGCACTTACAGGAGAAGAGAGAGGTAAATCAACCGGAACAAATTGCAGGCGGCGCTGGTCGACGGCGGCGGGTTGCGAGCTGTTAGGGTTTGGTGGGGACGCCATAGGAAGAAAACTAGAAGCGAAAGGAATTGAAAATCGGGCGTGGTGACCCTAGTAGAATGAATGGAGGATCGAAGAAATGCGAATCGGAAACGGGCCCAAATGGGCTCGGAGAGAGGGCTAAACGAATCCATGTTTGGGCCTGAAACGAATTTCGGGCTTGAAGTTCAATAGCCCGATTCGCCCATTTTCCGCGTTGAGGGCCTCAGTAGGATAAAGTCGTTGCATAAACATTCTTCAAGATGGTTTTAGAAGCTCTAGTATTTTGTTTTTTGTTTTTTTTTTCTTTTTGAATGTTGTAGTTCCCCATAAAATTGAGTAAGAAAAAGTTATCTATACACACTATTTGCTTATAATAATTATAATAATAAACTCAGTATAATGTCATAATGGGTTTTTCGGGTTTGAAATGAGTTTTGGGCTTGAAACTCTTGTTCAAGCTAGCCCCACTCGCCCATTCTTCAGGATGGTTTTAAAAGGGGAAAATTTAAAATAATCAGATTTATAAATGGTAATTGAAAAATAATTACAGTTTCAAAAGCGATCGAAATTTAGTCACTTTTCATGTAAAGATAAATCTGAACCAAAACATTGTTCAAAATTCGAAAAATATTCCAACACAATATACTGGAAATATACTGGAACTCCAGTATAATATACTGGAGTTCATACTATGTTGAAAGTTCCAGTATAATATGTCGGTCTAGCATAATAGGCTGGAAGTTCATACACAGGTGCTCCAATCTCCAGTATATTATGCTGGAACTTTCCGCGTGCTGGAGTTCCAACATAATATGCTGGAAGTTCATAAGTAGGTGCACCAATTTCCAGTATATTATGCTGGACCGATCCGTGTTACAACAAAATAGTGGCTATTTTTCAATGACTTTGCTAATGCTGGTTATTTTCCAATTATTACTCTGAAAACAGGCTAGCCCGTGCTATTTTTACTTTTAAAATCTCTCGTCTTTGTTTTTATCTTTTTCCCTCCTTTTTGGTCTTTGAAATCGTGTAGTTGTCAAAAAAACAAAATTTGACTGCACATAGAATTGATTTAGAGCCCGTTTAGATTAGTTGATTGTAAATAGTTGATAAGTTTGAAGTGTTGAAAAGTTTTTTTAAGTGCTGAAATTGATTTTTAAAATAAGCATTTACTTGTTTGGATAGAAGAGCTAAAATTGGTAATAAGCAGTTGATGTGTTTGATAAAAAGTGCTAATAAGCTATTCTCTTATTAAAATAACTAAATACCCTTGAATATTTTCAAAAGATTATAAATTAAAAAATTTCTTTGTAAAGAAAATAATTAGCAACAAAAATGGAATGAAGAGGAAGTCACGAAATTATTTTGAGAAAAGTATTTTGTGAATTAGAAAATATTATTAAGGACAAATAAGTAAAAGTGTTGGTCAAACTAAAAGTGCTTATAAGCGGAAAAGCCATAAGTTGGGGGTGACCAACTTATGACTTATAGCTGATTTTAGCTTATAAGCACTTTGGATGCTTACCACATGCATAAATAGGTCAAAAGGTACTTATAAGCCAGCTTGACCGACTTATAAACTTAACCAAACACCCTCTTAGCAAATTTATCTTCAACACACATATTCGCATATACTAAACAAAAGTTAGGTAGGCATTTGGATGAGTTCAAAATTAAGTTCGAAAAAAGTTTGTGAAAGTAAAGTTGTATCACTTGAAAATAAAATTAGTGAAGTTGAAAATTTGCGAGCACACTTGAAATGCATATATAAATCGGTATTTCAATATTTTATTTTATTTTCTCCTAATCATTTTTCCTATCTATTAGGTTATATTCATTTTAAGGAGTATTAAAACAATGGATCTTATAAAGAAAGAACCGCACATTCGTGTTGGTAGAGAGCTCAAAGAAGATTTGGAGGATAGGTAAGTAAGGGTGAAGTTAAGAATCATTAATTAAGTTACGAATGTAATTCCCAAAAACTCGTACACTATTCTAAAATCGCATTTTTATTTTCAATATCAAACATTAAACCGAATCAATAACCAGATAACTCAAATTATTAATTTAATATGATTAATCGATTTTCTTTGCACGCGCTTACTTCTCACCATGTGACATTCTCATTATCAACACAATAAGACCACTGTACACTTTGGTTGGTCAATGAAAGTCCTCCTTAATCTTTGGAGAAGAAAGAACAGAAAATTCAATACAAAGAAAAAGGCAGTCCGTCACATAAAGTATCATGCATTTAAGTAGCCTCGGAAGGATTATTATTACCAAGGTAAACGATACACAAAATCCATACTAATACAAATATTAATAGTTATTTTTACGGCTCGAATTTGTCAACGTAAAAAAACTTTATCCTAAATTCAAGACTTTCCTTGAAAGTGTAATATAAAGAAGAGAAAAAAGATAAGGACAGATCAACAAACTAAGTGCCACAAATTGAAGCCAATATTATTATGCAACATCTGCTTCTAGATTTTGAATCTCCACATTATATAGTGTTTATAACCAAATATCACATAACCATTTTATTTTTAAATTAACTTCTAAATTTCATTTCTCAAAAAAAAAAATCCTTTACCTCAAAATGCCTTCATATCCAAAAAATTTCACCGCCCGAACATCTTCCTCGTACTACTTCCACAACTCCCGTAGATCAACAATCTTAATCCTATGTTTTCTTCTCATTTTTACTGGGTTTTTTTCTGGGTTTATTGTAATTTTGAGGCGGGGTTTAGGATACAACTGTAAATATGCTGAGCCCAGATCTGTTTCTGTTCTTTGGGATGGAACTTTGAGTAAAGGAAATGGACTTTCTGATGGAGAATATAAGAGGCAGAAAGTTATGGGCTTTGTCGGAATTCAGACCGGGTTTGGATCGGTTGCTCGCCGGCGTTCCTTAAGGCAGACTTGGTTTCCCTCCGATCATCAAGGGCTTCAAAAGTAATTTCCTTTTTTCTATATCCAAATGTTAATATTTTTTAATGGACTAAGTTGTATAGGTTAATGGTGTAAAGATTTTAACATCTCGGTAGGTTATTATTATTGTTTGTTGCTTTGTTTTTCACTCTTCCTTGAGCCGAAGATCTGTCGGAAATAGCCTCTCTACCTTTATAAGGTAAGGATATACGTATACCCTCACTAGATCCCCTTATAGGATTACACTGGATTTTTTGTTGGTAGGTTATGGTGTAAGATTTTGGTTTCACATGTTAACTTGCTCTTTGGATGCAAATGTGGCCCAATTGATTCATTAACGGACCCCAACTAGTTTGGATTGAGGCATAGTTGTTTGATTAATAGATTTTAACTCTCTCTACTCCATTTTCAGTTTATCTATTTACTTTTGAAAGCCTTGGGGTAGCTACATTTTCTTTTTGAAAACAAAAAAGGCAGGTTCTTTGCATTTATGTAGCTTTAGGGACAAATATGCAGTAGGTAAAAAATAAAGGGCAGTCCGGTGCACTAAGCTCCAGCTATGCGCGGGGTCCGGGGAAGAGGAGCCTTGGAGTAACTGGTAAAGCTGCTGCCGTGTGGCAAAGATGCAGTAGGTATACTTAAATAATTTTTGAATATCAGCAAGATATGGTGGTACTACTCTGTTTTCTTTCTAACCAAAATGAAAATCTATTTCAAACAATTTCATGTTCTTCAAATCATTTGTCATGTGCTGGCTATTTTATCTGACAGTGTCCTGAAACTTGACCGACAAGAACTTATGTGGAGTTTACCAATATGTTGTAGATTATTAGCTTAAATAAAGCATGCGAAAATGGGATGGAATGAGACATAACACTTATAGTAGAGTCAGTAAGTTCAAGAACAAAAGAGAGGGAAGGAACTTCCTGGCTGGAAAACTTGAGAGAATAAATTCATCAGGCACTTCTTTGAAAGTTATTTTATTTTTTCACTAAGAACTTCCACAGACACTTGAAGCATGGTTGATTGAAATCCTGATAAATTTCCAAAAATTTCAATAGTAAATTCTCCTATTCAGCTCTTCCTCTTGAATTTTTGAAACGTTCTCTCTAGCCCTTTCCAATAACCTTGCCTATGTGTATATGCATTGACCTGTCAAACTACTTGTATATGTAGTTGTTAGTACCCCGTATTCGTGAAATCTGCTTGACTGTATTTTGCTGAATCGGCTGTATTATTCAGGTTAGAAGAAGCCACTGGCTTGGCTTTTAGATTTGTTATTGGTAGAACAAGTGATAAATCGAAGATGTCAGCGCTCAGGAGAGAGGTAGCAGAATATGATGATTTTATACTATTAGATATTGAAGAAGAGTACAGTAAGCTCCCATACAAAACGTTAGTTCAACCTTTTATTTTGCATTACTTCCTTCCGTTCGTGATTTACACTTACGCAAGATGCTTTTACAGCTTAGCTTTCTTCAAAGCAGCCTATGCACTTTACGATTCCGAGTTCTATGTCAAAGCTGATGATGACATATATTTACGGCCAGGTAGCTAGAATAAAGCTTTGTTATTCTTCTTGTTCTTTACTTGAGGTCTGAATGAAATGATTAACTTAATGTTGTTTTGATATTCTATGAACAGATCGGCTTTCACTGCTCTTGGCCAAAGAGCGGTCTCACTCACAGACATACCTTGGTTGCATGAAAAAGGGTCCAGTTTTCACTGACCCCAAGCTCAAATGGTTAGTCTGATACGAGTTTCCTATATGCTGAGACAATCAGCAAGATACCGTTTTCATGTTTATTTGCTCTAAACGCGCGAAGGGCATTCCAAGAAGTGGGAATTTTGTTGTATTTTGATGGCTGAAGATTTTTACTGCTAGTGAGTTTTGTACACACATGACACAACAGATCTCAGAAGAAAGAGTACTTGTGTTTTGGGAGTTCACCAATGTTGAAGTAGCTAGAGAGCTACTAAACAAACTCCACTTATCCTAAACTACAACTCGATTCCTAAACAGACTAGGATGCATTATTGGCCTTCTGAAAGTAAAATGAAGAAAGCTGGTGAATAGGATATTAAATGCACTAATTAAGACTGCACTAAACGAAGATAAATTCCAGGCAGCAAATAAATTAAACCATCTTCGAAATTTCAGAACTCCTTTAATGTTTTATGCTACTCGATTATTTAATGGACTGCATGGAATCCAGTGGATCATTTTTGTGTGATGTCAATTTCAAGTCTTGTTCTCGCTTTGTATATTAACATCAACTTCCATGTCAGTATCAGTACACTGACTGATACAGAGAGAAGTATTCTTTGGGAAAGATCAGCACTAGTTTCCTGGCAAAAGTTCTGAGTACATGTCAAAGATATTTCTCTGGCTGAACCGCAACTTAGAACCGATTGAAGCAATAAAATACAGTTAGACAAACGGGAAAGAAGCTTAATTATCTTTCTTTTAGACTGAGAGATGAAAACATTAACATACGCAAAAGGTTTCCTGTCTAAATTTTGAGTAAGGGACGAAGATATTTCTCTTCTCAGGGAAAATCAGAACGAATTGAGGTAACAAAATATAGTGAGAGAAATAGGAAAGAAGCTTTTCTTCCTTTTTCTATTTTGGTTTTTCTATTTTTATTTATGTGTGGGTATTTTCTTTGTTCAGAATGTACTATCTTCTTCTCACTTTTCCTTTTCCACTTCTCCTTTTTTTTCTTTTTCCTTTGAGGGCTAAAGTCAACAGTGACAATCAAGACACGAAAGCTTAAGCTTGTTGGACTTAAATGTGATTCCCTCCTCCCAATTCGGCATACAAACTGCGTAAATAATATTAACAAATGTGATGTCCTAAAACAAGATGCCCAAGCTCATTCCCAAAATTGTATTTCTGAAGTTATGATTCTTGTTTTAGGTATTCTCCCCCTCTTATTTATTTATGATCATTAGCGACCAACCCAAAATATGATCATTAACAGTTTATGCCTTTTAATAGATGCTGTGGAGCTTGTGACAATGATGAGAAAAAGAAGATGTAGATGAATACTTACCAATGACTAAATGTGAATAAAAAATGTGTTGTTGTGTTGTCTATTATCAGGATTATTGTTGTTCTTATCCTCAGTATTGTCTGATTTGTCTTAATGAATCTGTACAACTATTACAGGTATGAACCACTTTCATCTATTTTGGGGAAGGAGTATTTTCTGCATGCTTATGGTCCTATTTATGCTCTCTCTGCTGATGTTGTTGCAAGTTTGGTTGCCCTGAGGAACAACAGGCAAGTGCGATTTATTCAAATATTTCTGTCACTCATCTGTTCTGAAGTGATTTTTGTCATCCGAAAAATTTGTTCTGTCTATAGTCGTAGGAGGAAGCTTTTCGTTTGTGTATGATGTAAGACTTAATTCAAGAGCATCTGTTAACTATTCACAAATTGATGCTTCTCTTTATCTACAACTTGAGGAATGGTAACATGAAATTTTAAAAGATGTAACTAATGAAGTAGCTTGTTTCATCTGAGCTAAGGTTACTGATCGGAAGTCGAGCATTGTTAAAATATAGGGAAGAAAGAGGATGTCCCAGCAATTTTATTGACATGATTAGATGATTTTGCTGTAAAACTAGAATTATCAAAGACAGACAATTTTTCAGTACATTTTAGCAACGAGAAGTTGCAGTTATAATTCTTAAGTTGAGAATATATATAGACATTTGGAAGATCACAAAACTAGATTTAAGACGAGTTCTTTATTTGTAAAAATCTGGGTATATCCTTTCAAATACACTTTTTTGCCTATCATTTCAATCACACTGTTTCTGGGATACATTTCTTTATTTTATTGAGCCTTCTGCCTCTGCTTGTTTCTAGTCAAAGGGAGTGATGACTAATCAGTTATTCCTTTTTTCTATGAATTCTCAGTTTCCGAATGTTTAGCAATGAGGACGTTACCATTGGAGCCTGGATGCTTGCAATGAATGTCAATCATGAGAATAATAAGCAATTATGTGAACCAGAGTGTACACCGTCATCCATTGCTGTGTGGGATATCCCGAAGTGTTCAGGTTTGTCCTCTAATCTTTCATTAAGAGAACCATTCCAATAAGCTCTCATGGTCATCAATTGTGTTGGAACACATATCAAATATATTTTTGCTTTGGTACATCCTGGATGATGAAATTCGAACGTTCAGCAATGCAGATGAAAAACTGTTTGATTTTGTCTATTTCCTATACACGGTACACATATTGCTACAAAGAATATCCAACATGTACTATTAGCTAATCAACTATATTAGTGATGGTGGAAATAACAATCTTATAATGTGATTTTGTTCCAAGGCTAATTTGCAAATACATTGGCTATTTTGACACTTGGTTTCTTTATCGTTATCTCTGTATTCTGCTTGCACATTGTCTCGTCTCGAAATTCTATCAAACACCAAATGATGTTTTTACAAAATGTTCGAATAGTTTAGTATGGTTGACCAACAAGGTAGCATAACTCCTTTTCCATATGCATTACTTTCCCTGGTATCTGGTGCGATTAACGCACCACTGAACCAGCTAGATGACTTTGCAAATAATTTGATAAGACGTTAGACATCGACTATATTTCATCTTGTTCTTTCCAACTATCTGATAGCATTCTTTCATTGATTTTATCCTTTAGGTCTTTGTAATCCCGAGAAGAAAATGTTGGAACTTCATACAAACGACATCTGCTCAAAGAGTCCCACTCTACCATCAGATGATGAATAGATCCATCCGCTTTTTCTCGGACTAATGAGTTTAGCCCATGTTTGCTGGATTTTAGTCTCCACTGAAAGTCACATATTCATTTTATAAAGCTACTTATGAGGTAGGTAAAGGGCAGCCCGGTGCACTAAGCTCCCCCTATGTGCGGGGTCCGTGGAAGGCTCGGGACCACAAGGGTCTATTGAAGAAAAATATGTTTTCCACTTATGTTGCTCAAAACTTAAAGGGAGTTACATGAACAGTGATCAATGATTCATATAGCATTATAGCGACCTCAACTTGCTTGGGATTGAGGTGTAGTTGTTGTGCTGATGTTGCGGAAAGCGATCAGAATTTTGATAGTAAAGAAGATTTTCTATTGCAACTGTTTGTGCTTGGTTTAGGAGTAAGAGATTCTCTACCTTGATTCTCTGTCGTGTTAATCAACTATTAACTGCAATTATGTGAGCTCTAAATCACATTAGTCATGCCAAAGAGTTTCAGCATATCTTACATTAAGTGACTAAGATGTTTGTACGATGACTTAGGTATAACATTTCATAGTATTGACACAAAAACAGGTTGTTGGGCTATTATATGTCACAATAAGAATCATGACCGACATGTAACATTCTAGGAAAATTCGACAATACAAGAGGAAGATGTTAGGTATATAAGAAAACAAGTCTTAGACTATGATGATGCATTGTAACGCCGTTCTTATGTAGGTTTGAATCTTAACTATGCAGATCTTAATAATTAAGTGTGTTTGTTTTTTTTAATTCACAATCACTTAATGGGTCTGTATGATTAAGATTATAACCGAGACTTAATTTCATTAAGATGCTATTATCCATATTCAAAATTAACTACTGCCACCACCTACCATTATCAACTACCACGATGCCACCACCATACCACCACTATCCTCAATCATAGATGCTACCATTATCGACTATTACCACCCACCTTCCCCACACTCCCACCACCATCATTCTCAACCACAATTCATACTCATCCACCTCAACTATCACAATTAACACCTCATCACCATCAACAACCACAAACCGGTAATGTCCGTCATTATAACCTACCACCACCACTTTCCTCAACTACGCCACCCGCCATTATTAACTATCACCACCCACCACCACCATCCTCAATCATAATCGCCACAACTATCAATCATTACTAGCTACTATTCTGAACCACCCCCATCAACCAAAACTACCACCAACCACTGCCTCTAATCGGCATTCATCCGTTAGCCATCACCATCAACATCTATCATATTTTAAAAGCTATATATTTTATTGATAGAATATTAGATTAATTAGTATTTCATTTGAATTTATGTTTTTAAATTTTTAAATAAAGATAAATTTTATACATTCAGGTGTTAAAAATTAAATAGTGTTAATCATTTGGTATTCAGATCTTTATACACATCTTGATATTTATATGTGTATTCGGATTCAGATGTCTTAATCTTAATACACATCTGATATATTCAGATGTATATTAAGATTCAGACGTCTTAATCTTAAAAAAAAAATGAGGTTGGTGATGATTACCACATGCATTTTGTCAAGACGTTTGTAGACTTAGAGGTCAATGAGAAATGAGAAATGAAATTATAATGTAAAATGTTTACTTGATATTCATATGTGTTAGCCAAGATTGAACAAAATAATCTGCAAATAGAAGTGTGAATACTAGAACAACCATGCTATAAAGCTATAAACATCACACTGACAGGTGTATGTAACTTAAGTTCTTTCTTTAATGAGAAATTGATCAGCCAAAATTAAAAAATAATCAGATTTATAAGTGGTCATTCAAAAATAGTCACAGTTTCAAAAGTAATTGAAATTTAGCCATTTTTCATGTAAAGATAAATCTGAACGAAAACACCGTTCAAAATTCGAAAAATACTCTAGTATAATATACTGGAGTTCCAGTATACTTTGCTGGAGTTCTAGCATAAGTATATTGAAACTCCTGTATATTATACTGGAGTTCCAGCAAAGTATACCGGTCCAGTATATTATGCTGGAAGTTCGTACACAGGTGCTCGGATCTCCAGTATATTATGCTGGTACTTTCCGCGTGTTGGAGTTCCAGCATAATATGCTGGAAGTTCATACACAGGTGCATTGAACTCCAGTATTTTATGTTGGACCGGTCTCTGTTGCAGCAAAATAATGGCTATTTTTCAATGACTTGGCAAATACTGGCTATTTTTGAATGACCAGTCCGAAAACTGGCTAGCCCGTACTATTTTTACCCTTTATATTCCATTCCAGACACTCTAACCAAGTTACCTAAAGATCCAAGAGGAAATTACACCCACAAATATTGAAAATGGATGGTTTTGATTTTTTGACCCATTGCTTGCCCCATGGGTAAATCATTAGGGGATGTTTGATTGGAAAGAAGTTATCCCAAGATTAATTATCGTGTGATTAATTATTTCACATTTCCATGGGAATAAAAAAATAATACAATTATGGGATAACTAATCCCAAGATTAATTATACCGCAATTTTCTCCCAACCAAACATGGGATGAACTCTTGTTAAATTTAGTCCCGGGATTAATTGTTCCTTATCCCTCATACCAAACGAGCATTTAAAGTCAAAAGTCAAACGTGTTACCCATCGAAAAAGCGAGGAAAAATAGTAGTTAAACTTGAAGTTCCACCTATGGGACAAGCGAATCGAAAAATCAGTAGTGGCACCGAAATGTCATATTTGTGCAAATCACCCAAGATCCAAAAGAAGAATTAACCTAAATAGTCGCGCACCTAATCTTTTAAATTAAAAAGCCCATGGATGTATAAGATATGTATTATTTATGTATAATATGTGTATAACTATGTATAATCAATGTATAATCTATGTATACCGATTAGAAAAAATAATTAAACAATGAATCTGACCGACTATTTGTGTAACAATCCCGATCCAAAATGTGCCAAGCCCACAGAAACTTCCCAGATTGGGTTTCTTATGTAGTGGACCTTTCATCCTTCAGTGAGTTATTGGGCTCCAAGTTTTGCTATTGGGCTAAGCAAACTGAATATTGGGCTGGTAAAACAGGTGCTTAGTTCTTGGAGAAGGATTACACATGGCTTTATGTTACTGTAATTAGTTTTTATTATTATCAAAATTAATACACAAACAACTCAATTACTTGAATACCTGTTTTAAAAATTTTAAAACTTGTGGTATTAAAACATGCCATAACATTGTATGGCTATAAGCACTTGCTTTTAAGGGTAAAATAAGAAATTTAAGTTAAATTATTAAAATTTAAAAAGAAGTTATTCTTTTTTAAACAAAACAATTAGAAAATACGTTCATGTAAACTGAAACGTAAGTATGAGTACATCACTTGTATACAGGTCAACTCTCTGAAATATCACCGTGCGCGTGTCAAATTTTGTAAAAGTAGTTTTTTAAGGATCCAAACATAGGTGCGGTAACATTTTAGAAAGTCCGCTCGACGTAGATACAGGTCCAAGATCAGGGGTGGGTCTAATGCATGGTTTACGGATTTCTGTGAACTCGGTAACTTTTGCGTCGACCCTGTATTTATACTAAAAAATTTATTAAAAATATAAGAATATTTAGCTTGGAACCCACTTTGTTAATCCAATTATTATGTATATTAACTTGATATCGCTGTCGGAACCCATGAAATTCTGAATCCGTCTCTGTCCAAAATAGCACTATCTGTCATACCCTTTTGTGTCCTTTGATCTACATGGCATTATTCTAGGTATATATGTCAAACACAAAATGAACAGAAAATTATATAAACAAATCTAACCTAAGGTTGTGCCAAAGTTTCTTTTTCTGAACAACAAAGATTCAGATGCATATGAATTGAAAAATAAGAAAAATATTAATGTAACAGAAATGGCCAATGGCAAATGGCCAGTAAAGAACTTAACGACAAAATATTCACTGGCCAAGACATGAGGAAAACTCTCTTTCTTGAGTAAATTTTAATTACTCTGATTTCTGAATATGCCCATACCCTTCTTCTTTTTTTTCCAGATTTTCCTAAATACAAGGAATCCAATGAACCCCATGAGCTGACAACTGAGATTATTACAGTCAAATCTCTCTATAACAGTCTTATTTATTCTGAATATTTTTGGATGTTATAGCAAAGTGTTGTTATAGAGAACATATATTATAATATAACATAATAATTGGTTCAGAAAAAACTTGACTTTCATAGAGAAGTGTTATTATATAAAGATATTATTTTAGAGATGTCTGACTGTACCATGTACCACCAAGGATTGTGATTGACAGATAGGATCTCTTTACTCTTAATAAGATGTTTCGGCTTCGAACCTGAAGAATAAAAACAATATACTATAAAAAAAAATTGCCTTTAATAGACCTATACGGTTCAAATCGAGGTTAGTCGGAGCCCCATTACAAATACCGAATACTCGATGGAAAAGAGAAAAAAGGATTAATACAATATTATTAGGTTATATTTTATAGTTGCTCATGTGGTTTTTCCAATAGATAATAATATCTCATGGAGGATAAAGGACAGAGTTCTTGCTAGCCTGGTTAAGCTACCAATTAGAGATTTTCAAGACTTGGATATTTGGAACGGAATCTATTGCCTACCATTATATATATATATATTATTTTTTTTGGTTATAATTTGATTTATATTAAAAGAGGCGAAATCAGGATTTAAAGTTACTGGGTTCGATATTCTAGTTCTTTTAACTTATTGAGTTCTAAATTAAGAATTTGTATATATTTACTGAATTTTTTAAAACAAATACAAAGTTTGGACCAAAGTTACTGGGTTCGGCCGAACCCATAATATATATACTGGCTCCGCCTGCGTTTATATATACCAATACTAACAGTATTATGAACATTGAAAATAATATTGTATAGCAAGTAACTTTTCGTAATGTTTAGAAAACTAATTCCACTTTTTTGGAGCAGTTATCTATAATAATCTTTTAAAATTAGAATAATATAAAAATTCTTTTATATTGTTATTATATAGAAGTTAAATTACTAAATATGAGAAAAAAGATATAATATAGAAACTTTGACTTTTTAAAAGGTTTGATTTCCGTTAACTGCTGCTCAGATGTCATGTTTTAATTAAAATTATGCAAAAGCAAAATTTCTGCCTAACTCTCACTCTACATGACAGTCACTGACAATATTTGTAAAATATGAATTGCATGGACATTTGAAATTAAAGAGATCGTACGATAAACCCAAATAATAATAATACAATAAAAAATTTCATAGGTTGTAATAAGATGAATAAGCTCTTTCTACGGTGTTAATCGGGTTTGAACTTTAAAATAAAAAAAATCTGATAATGAGCATTCTCTTCTTTATTAAGTGTTACAATATGTGAATCTGAATTAGTTGGATATTGAATATCGAGTAAAAAATTAGTTTAATATACTAAGTTTTCATTATGCACGGGCAGTGGTAAAGTTACACATTGATAAGGGTGGTCAACTGACAATAGTGGCGGACTCAAGATTTTGCGCAAGCGGGTTCAATCTCAGAAGTATAAAACTTTAGTAGTAAAATCGTATTTGTCAAGTGAGTTCAAATAAATATTTATACAAAATTTACACAACTTTAATCCTAATTTATACATATGCACAATATTATTTTTTGGTGAAGCGGGATCAGTTGTACCCGCTATCCACACTTGGGTCCGCACTGACTGACAACCCTTTGTGGTGATATTACACTGTATATATAGGTAAAATATCACGTTCTAAAGGTACATTATATATATTGAACACTCTTTGTCAGGAATTTTCTTTTTACTTCTTTTAAATTTGAACACCTTTGAGGAAATTTCTGGTTTCGCCACTGTGCACGAGGTCCAGATAAGGGACGAATTACAAAGATTTATCGTATGTAATCTTACCATGTATTTTTGCAAGAGGCTATTTTCACGGGTTGAACCCGTATCATGTGGGATAAGGATAAAAATAAAACAAAGATATTTAAAAATATACAGAGTTTCATGGATTCCAATTTGCAAGGGAATCTGTGAAGGAAGGGAGCCAATCAAGTAGTTTCTTCAGAGGAAAATCTGACAAATGATGATCATTGTGTTTGGAGTTTTCTCTTATAACTTTGTGAGACCGTACCTCTTATCCTTCACCATTCTATTTCGAGCTTTTGTGTTTAAATACAACCCTAAATTGGAGCACCCTTCTGGCTTTCATGTGCCATTGCAGTTTCTTGAAAGCATAAAAAAAAAGAATTTATTAGAGAGAAAAATAGAATAAGATGATTGTAAAGTACGGTGCATAAGGTATCTTGCGAGTACGGAAAACGGCCGCACCTAAAGGTCAAGTAATGTGACGTAGACAACTTACTTTAATACAAACATTGGCGGTTATTTTCACGGTTCGAATCCGTGACTCAGAGGTGTATCCAAGTTGGGGATATGGATTCACGTGAACGCATACTCCTCTTCCAAAACTATGTATAACAATGTTATTTTTTTTCAAAATTAATTAAATATATGTGCGTGAACACATGTTCAAAGACTATTATGGTGCAATTATTATTGGGTGCACCTCTATAAGTGAAATTGACAGTTCAAATCCCACTTTGAACGGTCTTGTTTTCGGCACGGAATATAGATATATATATATATATGTGAAAATTACTAAAATTTCAAAATGAATATAATTTTGAACCTATAATTTAAAAGTATAGTAGGTCATGGTAAGAGACTGTGATAACCCAATAGGTCATCTAGAGTTTTAGAACGCATTTTTGTGTTTCGAAACCTCCAATAGCTTCTTTAAGCTTTTTTCGATTTACGTACACAGTCCGGGTATTTTTCTGGAAGGCTTTTATGTTAAAAACTGATAAAATATGAAATTTTGCCTTACAAATTCATTTGAGTAGACTTCAGTCAACATTTTGAGCAAACGGATCTGGATCCATGTTTTGACGATCCTGGTGGGTCCGCATCATGACTTGGGACCTGGGCGTATGCTCGGGGTCGAATTTGGAGGTCCCTAACTCGAGTTATTGATTTTTGTCGAAATTGAAAGTTTAAAGATTTAGTGATTTTAAATAATTGACTGATGTTTGAATTAGTTGATATCGGGTCCGTATTTTGGTTCCGAAACCAGGTATAGGTTCATTCCTATGTTTATGACTTTTCTGTCAAATTTGATGAGAAACGAAGTTGACTTGACGTGATTCGGACGTCCGATTGTTGAAATAGAAGTTCTAAAGTTTCTTGAAAATTTTTTGTTTGATTTTGGCGTCTGATTCCAAGTTCTAGGTGTTATTTTTGCGATTTGATCACGCGACCGAGTTCATATGAGGTTATTGGACTTGTGTGCATATTTGGTTTGTAACCCCCAGAGATCGGGTGAGTTTCGAATAGCCTACGGGCCTTTTAAATTTAGAATTTTTTTGGTTTTTCTCATTCCTGTTGGTGTGTGGTGTAAGCTTCTATGCGACCGCGTATAGCCTACCGCGATTGCGAAAGGTAAATTGGGGAACTACCCTTTGCAAACACGTCCATACCCACGCGAAAGCGTAGCTTTGGATGGGTTGGACTGGGACTTGACCATTGTTCTATGCGAACGTGATGCAGGGATCACAAACGTGGAGGTTAGGGGGTGCTAAGCCTACGCGAACGAGTAGATCAACTCGCGATCGCCTAATCCACTGAGGCTTTGCTCTCCGCGAACGCGTCAGGTTTCACGTGAACGCGATGAATACCTGACGCCCAGTGATTAAAAGCATAACCAATTGCGGGATTTTGCCATTCTTTAAAAATTTCCAAACTAGAAATCCCTAGAAGCAATTTTTCCAAGAGTTTTTCTTCCCCAATTTGTTGGTAAGTGATTCTAACATACTTTCTTTCAATTTCCCATTACCTTTCATAAGTTTTCAACCTAAAATCTATGATTTTCAAGGTGGAAATTAGGGGTTTGGTAGAATTAGGGATTTTTGTAAAATTGGAATTTACACCTCAAATTGAGACCGGATTTTGAAACAAATTGTATAACCGGGCTCGGGGGTGAATGGATAAATAGATTTTGGTCCGAACCTCAGGTTTTGACCAAGCAGACTCGGGTTGATTTTTGACTTTTTTGGAAAATTTTGGAAATTCTAAATTTATGCATTATAATTGATTCATTTGGCAATAATGATATTATTGAGTCAATTGTGGTTAGATACGAGTAGTTTGGAGGCGAATTCTAGGGGAAAGGCCCCGGTAGAGCTTTGAATTGGTCTTTAGTGTGAGGTAAGTGTCGTGGTTAACCTTGACTTGAGGGATTAGGACTTGTTTGTCTATTTGCTACATGTTTGAATGTTTAGTACAGCGTATATGTGAGGTGACGAGTACTTATGCGTTGTTGTTGGTCAAAGCATGCGGTGGAACTTGTTTTCTTGCAATTTATTTCTTTCCTTGATCTTGTTAACCATGCTTAGTCTAGTTAATTATTAAACTGATCGTTCTTTTCGCATTTATGAGCTATTTGAGATATTTGAGTATTGTTTCCGAAGTTGAGGATGGTATTGTGGAAACATTATTGATGTGAGACTTGTTCTTGCTTATTCTATCTATCATTTGTTGATGTTTACTGTTATATGGTAAGGGAGAGTGTTAATGCACGAAGGGTGATGTCGTACCGTATCTATTGATTATGATGAAAGTGATATTAAAAGAACAAATGGTGATGTTGTGCCGATATTATTGTTTCACAGTGAGGTTGAGAGTAAAAACATGAATGGTGATGTCGTGCCGATATTCTTGTTTAATAGTGAGGTTGAGGGTAAAAGCACGAAGGGTGATGCCGTGCAGTTTTGTTCATTATGATTTATTCATCTTGCTGGTTAAAGGCTTATTGGATGTTTCTTGTTATCATTCCCTGTAGTATTTATCGTATCTTGCACCCCCTTTTTTGCATGTCCCCTCCCAAAATCACATGTTTAGCTTTTACTTGTTATAGTGTTGTACGTATATTGTTATCTGCACAGGTTTATTTCTACGTGGTGTCTTGTCATAGACTCGTCACTACCTCATCGAGGTTAGGCTCGACACTTACGGAATACATTGAGTCGGTTGTACTCATACTACACTCTACACTTCTTGTGCAGATATTGGTATTGGTCCCAGCTGTCCGTGAGGCGTTTCGGCTTAGATTTTCTTTTGGAGAGTCGAGGTAGTTCTGCTGGCTTCCGTAGGCCTTGAAGTCCCCTTCCATTTCCCCTAGTTTACTGTTCTTTTTTCGTTCCAGACAATTGTATTTATTTCAAATCCTGTTTGTAGAAGCTCGTGAATTGTGACTCCAGATCCGGGTTGTACTTAGATATTAAAGGTGTTTATGTTATTTCGCACTCAGTATTAAGTTTTTACTTCTCGTAATTTATTAAAATTGGCTTAAGATCCTCTAACGTTGGTTTGCCTAGCAAGTGAAATTTTAGGCGCCATCAAGATCTCGAAGATGGGAATTCTGGATCGTGACAAGTTGGTATCATAGAACTAGGTTACATAGGTCTCACGAGTCACGAGCAAACTTAGTAGATTCTGGAGGATCAGTACGGAGACGTCTGTACTTATCTTCCAGAAGATATGAAGTTTAGGAACATATTTCACTTCTATTCTTCTCTGTCGTGCGATTTTATTCTATCATTGCTGATTGAACTCTTATATTCTTGTCCTTCCGAAGATGACGAGAACACGTGATACATCTTCAGCTGGACAGAAGCCGGAGCTACGAGGGGCAGAGGTCGAGGCCACGACCGTGCCAGAGGTCGAGGCAGAGGTAGAGCTAAGCCTAGAGCTCGAGCAGCAGCACCAACAATAGAGCCTCAGGTGGATTTTGATGAGGAGGTTCCAGCTCAGACTGTACTTGTTGGATCAGCTCAGGTCCCGAAGGGGTTCATCGCCATCCCATTGCTTCAGGACGTTCTAGTCTATTTGGTGGGCCTTATGGAGAGTGTGTCCCAGGACGGTACATTTCCTATGACACCAGCCGTCTCTCAGGATGGGGGAGGAGCATAGACTCCCGCTACTCACACCCCGGAGTAGATGGTTCCCCAGTATCAGACTCTAGCAGCCCCGCCAGTTAGGGTAGTTCAACCAGTTGTTGTGGCACAGGCCGGTGATGGACCGGCCATGTCTTCAGAGGCTTTATGGAGATTGAACAAGTTTACTAAGCTCTTTCAAGTTCACTTCAATGGTTCACCTTCATAGGACCCCTAGTATTATCTTGACAGCTGCCATGAGGTGCTACGAAACATGGGTATAGTGGAGACCAATGGGGTTGATTTTGCTGTATTTCAGATGACAGGTTCCACCAAGAAATTTTGGAGGGATTATGTGTTGAACAGACCAGTTGGGTCGCCTGCTGTTACTTGGGACCAGTTCTCTCAACTCTTCCTAGAGAAGTTCATCCCTATCACATTGAGAGAGGATTATCGTTGGCAGTTCTAGCGTCTCCAGAAGGGCAGTATGACTGTTATTCAGTACGAGACCTGTTTTGTGGATCTAGCCCATCATGCTCTTCTTTTGCTTCCTACTGAGAGAGAGAAGGTGAGTAGGTTTATAGATGGACTCGCTCACCCCATCAGGATTCATATGGCCAAGGAGACTGTGGGTGATATATCTTTTCAGGCGGCTGCCAATGGCGCCCGGCGGATCGAGGTCTTGCACAAGAGAGATGGTCGGGGTCTGATAAGTGATCTCGTCATTCCGGTGGGTTTAGTGGCGCCTCGTCTGGAAGCAGGTGTAATTTTGGTAGGTTCCATCCTCCCAGGCCGTTTCATTCAGCACTCCAGTGTCAGGACCCAATTTACCCTCCGAAAGGTATCGTGACGGCACCTAGTCTCTTTGACTAGGTAAGCCTAAAATTTGTAGAAATGACAGAATCAATAAAATAAAGACAGAAAAGATATCAAGTAGATGTAACATAGCTACTCGGCATATACATTTATATTTCCCAAAACCCGGAATGTCACTATAGTCACAAGATCTTTACTAATTGTAGCTCTATACAATGAAACAACGGAAAAATATACAAGTCTTATATGCCTATAATAGAGTAGAAAGGGACTCGTGGGATTTTGCGGACGCGGCAGAACTACCTCGCGATCTCCTGGATGCTGGTAGACGACTCCTAACCACGAAATTGGGTGGTGGTACCTGGATCTGCACATGGGGAAAACATGCGCATGAAAGGGCGTGAGTACTCCACATTCAGTACTCTGTAAGCGCCAAGCCTAACCCCAGTCAAGTAGTGACGAGGTCAGGCTAAGGCCCTACTGAGTTTGTAAGAACAAGTCAATATAAGATTCTAAAACTGTGAAATATAGATAAGCAATGATAACAGGATTAACGAAGACGGAAAGGTTTAATAACATAAAGAGAGCCCTCGGCTCAGCACAACATATATCTCAACAGTAAATGTGCAATGCCGTACATGGGGAAAGCTCTCGGATCTCGGTCCGTAGTCCCAATTTAAATATGCTATGCAGTACATGAGGAAAGCTCCCGGATCTCTGTCTGTAGTCCCAATTTAAATATACATTTCAGTACAGGGGGGAAGCTCCCAGATCTCGGTCTGTAGTCCCAATTTAAATATGAAATGCAGTACAGGATCCCGGATCTCGGTCCGTAGTCCCAATTTAAATATGCAAAACAGAAATATGTTAATTATGACTTAAGTAAACAATCCAGGGAAAACAACAGGTAAGGATAGAGTAAAACTACCTAAGCATTATGTGACTAGTAGCAAATAAGATGAATTCAAGTCAGAACAGGTAGGCATGCTTACACTCAGTCTATCTACTCAATTAAGATAGGAAACAATAATATATGAATGAAAATGAGCGTTTTCATGGGAGAAAAATGGAATTTTAGCAACAATGACCCATGTACGCACTCGTCACCTCGCGTACACGGCGTCCACATAACAAAATCAGTATAAAAATGCCAAAGGGAAGATCCCCAACACATAATTAGGCAAGCCACTTACCTGGAGTGCGCTAATCAACTCAATACCAAGCTCTTGCCACGAGTATCTGAATCCGGGTGGCCCAAATCTATTCAAATCGATTGCATGGTGTAAATATCACTTCAAGGAAACAAAATAGCTAATTATTTATAAGCTAATACGCGAATTTAGGAAATTCGCCCAAAAAGTCCCCCGGGCCCACATCTCGGAATCGGGTAAAATTTATATTTTCCGGACACCAATTCACTCACGAGTCTAACCATATAAGAATCTATCAAATCGGAGGTCAAATACCCAATCAAAACTCAATAATTCGGTCTATGAAGTTCATCCCATTTTGCCCATAATTTTCGAAATTAAAGGTTGGATTTAAGATTGGAATCATGGAAATTGATCTATAATGGATAGAAACCACATACCAAAGTTACCCAGGTGCAAAAGTCTTCAAGAATCGCCCTCCCCGAGCTCTCAAGTTCGAAAATATGGAAAATAGCATAAACCCTCGGATTTGGGGTTTTAATATTCTGCCCAGGCATTTGCCTTATGCAATCGCGCAATGAGTCGCGATCGCAGAGAGTAATGAAACAGGCGCCTGAAATTCCTTCATCGCGATCGCGATTAAAGGTCTGCGATCGCGGACCTTCTGACCCTACAAGAATGCGATCACGGAGGAGGCCACGCGACCGCATATAGCAAACACTGCACCTCTCTCAGCCTTAGGATACCTTACGCGATCGCGATCCTGGGCGTGCGATCGCGGAAACTAACTGACCAGAACAACGCTATCACAGCTGGACTTGTGCGGTCGCAAAGCACAATATCTTACCACCTCAACCTAACACTACGTGATCGCGGACTTATTCACGCGATCGCAGAGAACACTCAACTGTTGCTGTAAAACCAGCAAAGGTTTAGGCCAAAAACATGCCCGTTTGGGCACCCGAAAGACACCCGAGGCTCCTGGGACCTCAACCAAACCTACCAATCAACCCTAAAACCTCATTCAAACTTGTTCGAGCCTTAAAAACACATCTCATAACATCAAAATCATCAATTATGCATAGATTCAAGCCTAAGAACTTAGGATTTTTTTAGAATTCACATCCGACGCCGAAACACGTCTAAACTCATTCGAATGACCTCAAATTTTGCACACATGTCATAAACGACATTACGGACCTGCTTTCGCTTTCGGAAGTCCGTTCTGATTGCGATATCCAAATCTCACCTATCGATCGAAATCGCCGAAATTCTAACTTTCGCCAATTCAAGCCCAAATCTACAACCGACCTCAAAATTACATTCTGAGCATGCCCCTAACCTTGAAATCACCCAACGGAGCTAACGGAGTCGAAAAAATTCCATTTCGTATCCGTCTTCATACAGCTCTAGGTACGGCCAGATTTCTAAAGCTAAATTCCACATTTATGGACTATGAGTCCAAAATCACCCCGGATTTCAACACTCAACGCTCCGAAAAGTTTTAATAACATAAATAGACATGGGAGAAGCGGTAAATAGGGGATCGGGGCACAAATTCTTAAAACGACCGGCTGGGTCGTTACATCCAGGCATCTCACAGTTCTTCAGGTGGTCGCGGCCCTCATATGTCTCATCCCGATCAGCTGCCTATAGTGCACCACCAGCTCCTATTAGTGCACCTCCGCTTTCAGGGTGGTTACTCAGGTCGATACGGTCAGTTTCAGGGTCAACCGCCACAGCAGCCGAGGTCCTCTTATACTTGTGGTGACCCGAGGCACATTGCTAGGTCTTTCCCTCACAACAGCAGGGTTATCATGCCATGGTTCGGGCACCAATTGCTACACCGCATGCTCATCCAGCCAGAGGCAGGGGTCAGGCAACCATAGGTAGAGGTCAGACTGTTAGAGGTGGAGGTCAGGCCGTTAGATGTGGAGGCCAGCTAGTTAGAGGTCGTCCCAGGGACGCGGTTCATAGTTGTGGGACCCAACCCTGATGTTATGCTTTCCCAGCCAGATCTGAGGCTGAGTCATCTGACGTTGTTATCACATGTATTGTGTCAGTTTTCCATAGGGATACTTTAGTTCTATTTGACACGGGCTCTACTTATTCCTACGTGTCATCCTATTTTGCTTTGTATCTGGTTGTGCCTCATGATTCTTTGAGTGATCCTGTGTATGTGTCCATAAATATGGGAGATTCTATTTTTGTAGATCGTGTCTATCATTCATGTGTGTTCACCATTTGGAGTCTCGAGACTAGCGTAGATCTACTACATCTCGATATGGTTGATTTTGGTGTCATCTTGGGCATGGATTGGTTGTTACCTTATCATGCTATATTGGATTGCCACGCCAAGACGATGACCTTAGCCTTGCAGAAATTGTCTCGATTAGAGTGGAGAGAGATTTCTGGCCATTCTACCAGTAGGGTTATCTCTTATGTGAAGGCTCGGAATATGGTCGAGAAGGGGTGTCTAGCTTATTTGTCTTATGTCTACGATTCTAGTGCGGAGGTTCCTTCCATGGATCCAGTACCAATTGTTCGTGAGTTTCCAGAGGTGTTTTCTATAGATCTGTTGGGGATGCCACCCGACAGATATATTGACTTTTGTATTGATTTGGCTCCGGGCACTCAACCCATTTCTATTCCGCCATACAGTATGTCCACGCCAGAGTTGAAAGAATTGAAGGAACTGTTGCAAGGTTTGCTTGATAAGGGCTTCATTATACCTAGTGTCTTGCCCTGGGGTGCGCCCGTGTTGTTGTTTGCGAATAAGAAGGATGGATTAATGAAGATGTGCATAGATTACCGACAGTTGAACAAAGTCACCATCAAGAACAAGTATCCATTGTCGGGGATTATTGACATGTTTGATCAGTTTCACGGTGCCAAGGTGTTTTTGAAGATTGATTTGAGGTGCGGCTACCATCAGTTGAGGATTAAGGCATCGGATGTCCCTAAGACAGCTTTTCAGACTCAGTACGGGCATAATGAGTTTCTAGTGATGTCCTCTGGGTTGAAAAATTCCCCAACAACATTTATGGATTTGATGAACCAGGTGTTCAAGCTCTATTTGGATTCTATTGTGATTGTGTTTATTGATGATATCTTGATCTACTCCTGCAGTCGAGAGGAGCACCAGCAACATCTTCGGATTGTACTTCAGACTCTGAGAGACAGCCAGTTATATGCCAAGTTTTCGAAGTGCGAATTTTGGTTGGATTCAGCCGTTTTATTGGGGTACGTTGTATCGGCAGAGGGCATTTAGGTGGATCCTAAAAAGATTGAGGGAGTTCAGAACTGGCCTAGACCCACTTCAGCCACAGAGATCCAGAGTTTCTTAGGTTTGGCGGGTTATTACCGTCAGTTTGTGGAGGGGTTCTAATCTATAGCAGCCCCATTGACCAGGTTAACCCAGAAGGGTGCCCGTTTCAGATGTTCGAACGAGTGTGAGGCAAGCTTTCAGAAGCTCAAGACTACTTTGACTACATCAGCAGTGTCGGTGTTGCCCAGAGGTTCAGGATCTTATACGGTATATTATGATGCATCCCATGTTGGGATAAGTGCAGTATTAATGCAGGATGACAAGGTGATTGCATATGTGTCACGGAAGTTGAAGGTTCATGAGAAGAATTACCATGTTCATGACTTAGAGTTGGCAGCCATTGTTCATGTGCTGAAGATTTTGAGGCATTATCTTTACGGCGAGTCGTGTGAGGTTTTTACGGATCATCGGAGCCTTCAGTATTTGTTCAAGCAAAAGGATCTCAGTTTGAGGCAGAGGTGGTGGTTGGAGCTATTGAAAGACTATGATATCACCATCTTGTTTCATCCCGGGAAGGCCAATATGGTGGCCAATGCCTTGAGTAGAAAGGCAGCGAGTATGGGCAGTCTTGCATACATTCCAGTCGGTGAGAGACCGCTCGCATTAGATGTTCAGGCCTTGGCCAATCAGTTCGTGAGGTTGAATGTTTCTGAGCCCACTCGTGTTCTAGCTTGTACAATCGCTCGATCTTTCTTGTTTGAGCGCATCAGAGAGCGGAAATACGATGACCCTCATTTGCTTGTCCTTACGTACATAGTGCGGCACGGTGGTGCCAAGAAGGTTACTGTTGGAGATGATAGAGTTTTGAGGATGCAGGGTCGTATTTGTGTGCCCAATGTAGATGGACTTCATGAGTTGATTCTTGAGGAGGCCCACAATTCCCGGTATTCTATTCATCCGAGTGCCGCCAAGATGTATCAGGACTTGTAGAAACATTATTGGTGGAGGAGGATGAAGAAATATATAGTTGCATATTTAGCTCGGTGTCTAAATTGTCAGCAAGTAAAGTAAGAGCATCAGAGACCTGGTGGTTTGCTTCAGAAGATAGAGATTCCTGAGTGGAAGTGGGAGTGTATCACTATGGATTTTGGTGTTGGACTCCCATGGAGAGATAAGGAAGTTCGACGCGATATGGGTTATTGTGGACAGGCTGACCAAGTCAGCGAATTTCATTCTTGTGGAAACTACCTATTCTCTAGAGCGGTTAGCTGAGATCTACATCCGCGAGATCATCCGTCTTCACGGTGTGCCCGTGTCTATAATTTCTAATCAAGGTACGCAGTTCACCTTGCACTTTTGGAGAGTAGTATAGTGTGATTTTGGCACGCAGGTTGAGTTGAGCACAACATTTCATCCTCAGACGAACGGGCAGTCTGAGTGCACTATTCAAATATTGGAGGATATGCTTCGCGCTTGTGTTATAGACTTCGGAGGTTCGTGAGATCAGTTATTGCCACTTGCAGAGTTTGCCTATAACAAAAGCTACCAGTCAAGCATTCAGGTGGCTCCTTGTGAGGCATTATATGGGAGGCATTACCGATCGCCATGGTTCGAGTGGGGGGAGGCTCGGTTGTTGGATACAGATTTGGTACAGGATGCCTTGGATACAGTTAAGATTATTCAGGATCGACTTCGCACAGCTCAGTCCAGGCAAAAGAGTTATGTCAATCGTCGAGTTCTTGAAGTTGCATTCATGTTCGGAGAGAGAGTATTGCTTCGAGTTTCACCAATGAAGGGTGTGATGAAATTTGGAAAGAAGGGAAAGTTTAGCCCTAGGTACATCAGACCCTTTGAGATTTTGGAAAGAGCGGATAATGTGGTTTACATGCTCGCATTTCCACCTAGTTTATCAGCAGTTCATCCGGTGTTTCATATGTCCATGCTCCGGAAGTATCACGGTGATCCGTCCCATGTGTTAGATTTCAGCTCATTCCAATTGGACAAAAAATTGACTTACGAGGAGGAGCCGGTGGCTATTCTAGCCCGACAGGTTCGATAATTGAGGTCTAAGAGTTTTCCTTCAGTCCGAGTGCAGTGGAGAGGTCAGCCGGTCGAGACAGCTACTTGGGAGTCCGAGTCAGATATACGCAGTAGATATCCACACTTTTTCACCAGCCGGGGTACTTTTTATGTTCGTTCGAGGACGAACGATTGTTTTAGAGGTGGAGATTGTGATGACCCGATATGTCATCTAGAGTTTTAGAACCAAATTCTGTGTTTCGAAGCCTCCAATAGTTTCTTTAAGACTTCCTCTATTTTTATGCGCAATCCATGCATTTTTTTGAAAGGCTTTTATGTTAAAAACTGATAAAATATGAAATTTTGCCTTATAAATTCATTTGAGTTGACTTAGGTCAAATTTGAGAAAATGGACCCGGATCCGTATTTTGACAGTCTTGGTGGATTCGTATCATGATTTGGGACCTGGTAATATGTGCGGAATCAAACTTGGAGGTCCCTAGCTCGAGTTATTGATTTTTGTCGAAAATTAGAACTTTAAAGGTTTAATAATTTAAAAGAATTAGCTGATGTATGAATTTATTGATACCGAGTCCGTATTTTGGTTCTGAAACTCTGTATAGGTTCATTACTATATTTATGACTTGTCTGTCAAATTTTATGAGAAACAGAATTGGTTTGACGTGATTCGGACGTCGTGTTGTTGAAATAAAAGTTCTATAGTTTCTTGAAAATTTCATTTGATTTTAGCGTCTGATTCATATCTAGGTGTTATTTTGATGATTTGAGCACGCGACCGAGTTCATATGAGATTTTTGGACTTGTGTGCATATTTAGTTTGGATCCCCGGGGGCTCGGGTGAATTTTGGATAGCCTACAGACCTTTTAAACTTAGAAAATTTCTAGTTTTTCTCATTCCCGTTGGTGTCTCGTGCAAGCTTCTATGCGATCGCGTATAGCCGTGCAGTTTCATAGTGAGGTTGAGGGTAAAATCACGTAGGATGATGCCGTGCAGATTTGTTCGTTATGATTTATTCATCTTGCTGGTTAAAAGCTTATTGGTTGTTTCTTGTTATCATTCCCTGTAGTATTTATCGTATCTTGTACCCCTTTTTTTCGCACGTCCCCTCCCAAAATCACATGTTTAGCTTTTATTTGTTATTGTGTTGTGCGTATATTGTTATCTGCACAAGTTTATTTCTACGTGGTGTCTTCTCGTAGCCTCGTCACTGCTCGTCGAGGTTAGGCTTGACACTTACGGAGTACATTGGGTCGGTTGTACTCATACTGCACCCTACACTTTTTGTGCAGATTTTGGTATTGTTCCCAGCTGTCCGTGAGTCGTTTCAGCTTGGATTTGCTTTTGGAGACTCGAGGTAGTTCTGCTAGAGTCCGTAGGCCTTGAAGTCACCTTTCATTTTCCCTAGTTTACTATTCTTTTTCGTTTAAGACAGTTGTATTTATTTCAAACCGTGTTTGTAGAAACTCTAGAAGCTCGTGAATTGTGACTCCATATCCGGGTTGTACTTAGACATTAAAGATGTTTATGTTATTTTTCGCTCATTAATTAATTTCAGTTCGACTTAATTGTTTTTACTTCTCGTAATTGATTAACATTGGCTTAAGATCCTCTAACGTTGGCTTGCCTAGCAAGTGAAATGTTAGGCACCATCACGGTCCCGAAGGTGAGAATTCCGAATCGTGACAAGTTGGTATCAGAGCACTAAGTTACATAGGCCTCACGAGTTACGAACAAACTTAGTAGAGTCTCGAGGATCGGTACGGAGACGTCTGTACTTATCTTCCAGAGGCTATGAAGTTTAGGAACAAATTTCACTTCTATTCTTCTCTGTCGTGCGATTTTATTATATCATTGCTGATTGAATTCTTCTATTCTTGTTCTTTCGCAGATGGCGAGAACACGTGTTACGTCTTCAGCTAGACAAAAGCCGGAGCTACGAGGGGGCGGGGTCGAGACTGAGGCCGCGCCAGAGGTTGAGGCAGAGGCAGAGCTCAGCAGTAGCACCAGCAATGAAGCCTGTGGATTTTGATGAGGAGGTTCCAGCTCATCGGATTTAACAACAACAACAACAACAACAACAACAACAACAACAAAAAAAAAAAAAAAAAAAAAAAAAAAAAAAAAAAAAAAGACTTATAAAGGATAAATGAAAGAAAGGGAAACGTCAGGTTAGCCATAAGCTACACAGAAACAAGTTTTTTACGAAGGATTCCATCCTCTGCAAAATGGAAATGAGTTCCATATCTCAGCTCCAGTAATCTCCACAGTCACAGATTTCAAAAACAAATCATGGGATTTTTCTTGCTCTTCTTCATGGGCCACGTGTTTATCACGTGCCCTTTCAGAACCATCCACATCCTTTATCTGTTGTAATCTGTAGTTCTTATCCGCAAGCAGACAGTGATGTTCTTCTTTCTTGATCTCTGTCTTGTTATAGGAATATGTATTTAGATCATTTTCAGGAAGAAAATGTCAAACGTAAAACTCGTATATTGAATAGTAAATTATACTGAAACTTATAGTAATACGTTCCAATTGTACATTTAGAAAAAACAGTTCGGTGCACAAAGTATTTTTGTTCACGCAGAGTTCGAAGATGGGCTGCTTCCCAAACAATTTATCCTGATGTAATTCCGTAGCTCGAATTCGTGACCTACAGGTCACACAAAAATAACTTGATCGTTACTTTAAGGCTGCCCTTCCATTTCGGTAGTTTTATATATATATGCATATTTAAGTACAAAAAGTGATAAAGGCAATGCACATGCATGCAAAAGCTAAGTCTCGATCTCTAATGAATGAATTAAAAAACGAGTATGATTTTATTATATATAAATATTTTAAACTTTTTGGTATACGTATACGTAATTCGAACGGAAAGCAATTAATTTGATAGAGTTTATAATTATCCTAGATCTGCATTTATCGTCGTTCAAATATACGTTTGTTCAATTAAAATCAATAAATTTAGTTAAATTTAAGCAACTTGTCCTAGATCCTCTTAATTATGCCGTCACACAAATATACTTTATAAATATTTATAGATTTTCAAATAAATATAGGATCTAACCAAAAACAATAACTTTATTTGAACTCGTACCTAATACTCTAACTCGTCTTTACTTCCAATTCTTATTGGCTCTGCAATTTTAAATAGGCAGATTTTTCTTAGTATTAAAATAGTGAAATAGTTGTGTACTCTTTCCTATAGGTTTGCTCCACTCGAGACATTCTTAAGTTTATTTCTCAGTTCCCCTTACCTTTTGCTTCATGTCAATCACATGGCAAACTCAGACATTAGCTTTGGAACTTTCAAATATCAAAACCTTTTCCACTATGATACTGTTTTTTTCCTATTCCATATTCGGTACTTGTATTGGAGTATGAGTACATTCGAATCCGCACCGTATAAAGCCCCATTCGCAAGGAGCATTTCCTATCAATTAAAGATTTTTTTGTATTCAAAGCTCGAATCTGAGATCTCTAATTACAGGTAGGGCATTCACAACCACTGCATCACATACCGCTATTGCTATTCTCTTCACCTTTCTTTTTTATTTGGTTTTTAAAGCCCTTTTAATTTATTCGTCAACCTAAACAGTATATTGTAATCTGTGGGCTAATGATGGTTAAGGCTTCAAAACAGCGACCACGGAATGGTATATTCATGGGGTATACTAGGATAATCAAAAGCGAATTCAGTATTTAAATTATAATATTGAGAATTTTAAAACAACGATCGCAACGAGTACTAATAATACAACTTTATTTTCCAAAAGCGAAAAAGATTTAAGTCCATATAAGACAATGGTGTAAATTTATTTATATTATTAGTATAGTTTTAAATTTTTTAATCGATTATCAATTAATACTTATCATGGAAATTTAGTTATCATATATTTGTCTTACAAAAACTCAGTAGTAATGTCACGATCCAAATTCTCAACCTTAGGGATCGTGATGGCGCTTAACACCACCCTTGCTAGGCAAGCCAATGTTAGAATTTGCTTAACTATTTTCTTTAATTAACCATTTAAACTGGATAAAATAATTTTAAATTAAACTTGATCTAATGACTTTCCGTAAATAATTCCAAATATAAAATAATAAACAATCAGTTAAACCGAGCCACAAACTAATTATATAAATAAACCTAGAACTACCCAAGAATCCGGTGTCACAATTCACAAACTACTAAAGAATACTACAAATACTGGGCTGAAAGAAATATTACAACTGTGCTGAATATAATAAAACAGTTTTATAAAAAAGTGGGAGAAGACTCTCGGGATCTGCGAACGCCGGCAGATACACCTCGTGTCTCCGAATAAATGAATAGCCGCTCTAAATATCTCTAATGCTGATCGGTACCTGAATCTGCACAAAAGAGTGCAGAGTGTAGTATTAGTACAACCGACCCCATGTACTGAGTAAGTGTCGAGTCTAACCTCGACGAAATAGTGACGAGGCTATGGCAGGGCATTAACAACATATAACCTGTTATAATAATATATGAAGCAAGAAGGAAAAGTCTAAACAAATAAATAAACACAACAACATCAATAAAATAACTCAGCCGCCTTTTTTCAAGTCTCAGTTATAACCAATACTCAAGTAAATCTCCAAGTTTCCATACTTTACTTTAAAATAATCACATGTACAAAATATAAGAAAAATCGTAGAGTAAAACAAGAATTTTCAAATCCTTAAAATTTAAAAATCAGTAAAACATCATTATTCCCCATTTTCACTGTCTTGTTGCGGCGTGCAACCCAATCCCACCTATTCACCCTTATCGCAATCAATTTATTCACCCGTATCACAATCAATTATCCGCCCTTATCACAACCCCTTTATCACAATCAGTTTTGTTTATTCATCAAAAACTTTCACAGTGCAGGCCAATCCTTTCACAACATTTTTAAATCAACAATTTCAAACAGAAAACAGTATAGCTCGTAAGCTTTAAACAATATCATCCCACAATAAAACCAGCCAATATATATATATATATATATATATATATATATATATATATATCCTCCGTGACACTGTCAACCCAACTCAATCTTTATGTATCATGATAAAATCGAGAGAACAATCAACGCTTTGAGCACACTTACAACAACAATTGGAAATAATCAATTGAGTCCAAATAACCACGTGAACCTCAACAATCACGAAACAGTTAAACAACATTTCTCGCAACTTCCTCAATAATATCAAATGAAAACCAACATGAACATAAAAATATATACTTCGTAAAAATAATTCCAAACCGCTCAACCATTTTGTACCACAAGGAAACCAGCTAAAACAACCAATACTCTTTCCAAAATAATCGCAACAATATTTAACAACAAAACAATAAGGCCAAGTAGTCATCGAAACAATAATGAACGATTAAGATAAGAATCAATTAAGTTGGGAGCGGGAAAGGGATAATGTTTAACATGTAATTTGGTGGTGCATAGATACTCGTCACCTCACCTATACACCACACACATGCATTTCACATAGCAAACAAGTGGAGGTTCCTATTCCCTCAAGTCAAAGTTAGACCAAACACTTACCTTAATTTCGTAGGCCACTCACTGCTCAATTATAGCTTTTTCCTTAGAATCTTGCTCTAACTTGCTCGAATCTAATAATAATTAACTCAATATCATCAATTAATGCTAAAGGAACTAAATCTATTGAAAAAATATTTTTTCCTAAATTTTCTTAAAAAAATTGAAAACCCGACCCCGGGCCCGCTTGATCTAAACTCGGGGTTCGGACCAAATTTCGTTTACCCATTCACCCACGAACCCAAATATACAATTAGTTTTGAATTCAGACCTCAATTCGATATAAACATTCGATTTTTACAAGATTCCCTAATTCTACCCAAACCCTCAATTTTTACCATGAAAATTCTTGGTTTTTTATTTAAAAGTGATGAAAAACAATAAGGAATTGAAAGAGTGAAGTTTAGAATTGATTACCTATGACTTGGGGGTGATATTTGGTGAAGAAAATCGTTCCTAGGGCTGTGGGGTTCAAAAATATGAAGAAGAAGAAGGTCTGCCCGTTTTTAAATTATTTATAAACTGCCTAGGCAATTACTCTATGCGTTCGCATCAGGGGGTGCGTTCGCATAGAACAAAATGACCCCCCAACTATTTTACTCTAGCGTTCGCACCTGGGGGGGGGGGGGGGGGGGGGGGGGGGGGGGGGGGGGGGTTCGCATAGAACAAAATGACCCCCACCTATTTTACTCTATGCGTTCGCGTTCATAGGGATGCGAACGCAATGCACAAAATAGTTGTGCACCAGCAGCAACAAAAACACCAGAAATTTCAAGTGCAAAAACACCCCGTGGCCTATCCGAAACTCACCCGAGCCATCGGGGCTCTAAACAAAACATGCACGCTGTTAAAACCGAAAAAAGCAGGTGTCATGCGGGAGCTAGTAAAGCAAACCTTGAACGGCGATAAATCAGACAACAAACGAGAAATCTACCAAAAGAGACACAAACATTTAATGTGGTTCGGTCAATTGGCCTACGTCCACGGCGGAGATGAGCAATCCACTGTAATAAAAGAGAGTACAAAATATCGAGAGAACAACCTCACGAAGAGGCAAACACAAGCGACACACTACACTTGTCCCGTAAAGTTCTCTCCCTAAACAAGACTCTCATACCCCATGTGGCTACATCGTGGATGCTACTGAATGAGAATGAAGGATCCTTAATTTATAGAAATCAAAAAAATTTCCTACAAGAAAAGGGACTAGCCAAATATAGAAGAATTATAATTTCCTTCTACAAGAAGGAAAACCCAATTATGGTAAATATGTTGTCTTTTCCTTCAGGAGATAGGAAAACCAAATATGGTAAGAAATTAGGATAACCCCTAACACACGCAACTCTAAAAAATCATACGGACTTGCTCGTGCGATCAAATCATGAAAATAACATGTAAAACTATGAATTAAACCTCAAAACTCATCATTTTCGTCAAGAACTCTTATAGTTCATAACTTTTCAACCGGATATCCGAATCACGTCTAACGAATTCCATTTTTCACCAAATTTCACAGTTAACCTTTAAACATCATAACAAACCTGTACCGGGCTCCGGAACTAGAATACGGGCCTGATACCAATGATTTCAAACATTAATTTTTTGCTTTATTTCATAATTATTTGAGCAAAACAATTTCTTTCAAAAATTAATTTCTAAAAATTGGGACCTCGGAATTCATTTTCGGGCATACGCTCGAGTCCCATATTTTACTGCGGACCTTCCGGGATCGTCGAAACACAGATCCGGGTCCGTTTACTCAAAATATTGACCAAAGTCAACTATAATCAAATTTAAAATTCTAGAAATCACTATATCTCATATTTTCACATAAAAGCTTTCCAGTTTCACGCTCGGACTGCACACGTAAATCGATGTATTTAAAATTAGTCTTTTTATGGTTATTAAGCATAGAACGGAGTCTAAATTTATAAAATGACCTTTTAAATCATCACAAATAAATATATAAAAATTGTTAATTTTAAATTCTGTAACTTAAAAGAACTAAAATCTTGAATTCCTAAATTTTAAATTCGATGACAGGAAAGAAATGTCAGTTGTCAAATGCCTTTAACTAATAATCCCCTAAAGTTACCAATCATAAGAAAGTATGCTGCATATATATTATATTCTTTTTTTTGGTCATATATATATATTATATTCTAAGTACAAACTACAAGAAAGTGTTTTTTTAATTAAAGATTTCCCATTTCAGGTATTTATATTAATTCCTTCTTAGTACGGTAATAATATCCAATGGGTTTAATTTTATATAGTCTATGAATATATTTTCACAGTATTAGGGCATATAAAAGTTAACTACCGATGTTGTTTATAGTAATTAGTTGCTATCTCTTAGAAATATAAGATAGTAAATAAAGTATGTAAATTATATAATCAGTTAAAGTGTTAAACTATATCGAAAATATAGAAAAAACTTACGCTATCTATATATATGCATGGCTTAACTCTATTATAATCACGATATTTAACTAAAGTCCATACAAACTTGAGGAGGAAAACTTATGAGGTATACCTTGGAGTCTAATATTTATTGAAACAATCTAACAGTTACTGAAATTTTGTTATTTTTATAGGTATATCTATGTTATATGTTAGAAATGTTAGGTTCGGTTGAATCCGTAACTCTAAAACTACATCCTCCATAGCTTGGATCTTGCTGGTGAATTCATTTAAACTAATTAAATTCAGCCTCCCAATACCTAAACTTTGTATCCTCAACTCTAAACTATAAACCAAATTATGAACCCTTAATCGCTATTAGAATTTCAGCAAAAACCGACCACAATCGACCGATCGATTTTAGTCGGTGAAAAAACCGGTCAAAAACCCGTCTAAAGTTGGTCGGTTTTTTAAAATATTTTATTTTTTAATTTTTTTACGAAACCGGCCAACTTTGATTGGTTTTCTTTGGCGCAAAAATGCGAGAAACTATTTTTTAGTCCCGCGAAATTTATTTTTCAAGAAACCGATAAACTTTGGTCGGTTTTTTATTTAAATAAATTAAAATTAAAATTAAAATTAAAAAAATCAACAAAAATCGGTCGGTTAATTCGGCCGCCCATTTTAAAAAATCGACCCGAATTCAGTCGGTAATTCATGTGAAAATACAATTAAAGAGCATAAATGAAATAAAAGACAGTCTTAAAACAAATGCACCAATAGTCAAGTGGTAGAATAGTATCCTGCCACATTACAAACTACGGTTCGTTTCGCAGACGATGCATTTTTAATTACATAACTAAAAGACCGACCAACTTCGGTCGATTTTTTGGCATTTTTTTTTTAATTTAATTGACCGACCGAATTGGTCAGAAAATACCGATGAAAGTCGGTCAGTTAGCTCTACTGATATTACGATTATCGATCGCCATGAATCGGTCGATTTTTGCGGATTACCGACCAAAATCGATCCTTTGGTCTCTTTCCTATGTTTGTTACACCGACAATCCCCGTGAGTGTTTCAAACAAGACTTAAGTCCGTCCTAAGGAAAATAAGACCTTTGTCTGTTTGTTTTTCGAGCCGTTACATTATTCTTTAACTATAAGAACGTTTTTTCCCCTCTAAATTTCAACTCTTTTTCGTCCTATGAATTTGTCCCCTTGCATCAGGGCCTTTCTATTAGGGGACAAGTTTCAATTATTGTTTGAAAAAACTTCCAAAAACCATCATTAAGTTAGCAAAGAGTCAAAATACATGAGTTAGAAACATACTAGTTGCTTGTAACCTAAGCAACAATTTTGACTTGTAATGCATACTTTGAATTGAGCGGGAGTTTTGGAGTAACGGTAAAGTTGTCCTTATAAGTCGCATGTTTAAGCCATGGAATAGTCACTAATGCTTGCATTAGGGTAGATTGTCTACGTTACATCATAGGCGGAGCCAGAATTTAAAACTTATGGGTTCGAAATTCTAAATCTTAGAAGTTACTAGGTTCTAAATTAACAATTTATACATGTTCAATAAATTTCTTAAGGTAAAAATATGGTTTGGATCAAAGGTACTGGGTCTCCCTCCGCCCCTGCATTACACGCCTTAGGGTGAGGCTCTTTCCCGAACATAGTGTAATTATGAGATGCTTTGTACACCAAACTACATTTTTAATGTTGTCTATATCACACCCTTTGAGGTGCGACCCTTACGTGAATACGAGATATTTTGTACACCGAGCTACATTTTGCATGCATACTTTCAATTAGTCCAAGAATTCGTATTAGCTAATTTATCTTTCATTAGTCTTTTTTATTAGGTTGTTGTAGCCTATATTTAGGTCATTAAAAGGTCTCTCCAACCAACATATATATATATATATTTTGTACATGTGAATGTTCTTAATTAGTTCTTTATATAGCTATATAAACTAGGTAGAATGGCCCTACTAATAGTTGGTAAGTTTTCATTTATGTGAACTCCATCTGAGAAACTACTTTTATCAATTTCAAATCCAAAAGATAAAAGAAATTCGATACTATTGATTCAATTTAATGGAAAATTACCAAATCCCCTTGTTTTCTTTTTTCGTAATAGTGACAAGTAAGCCAATAACAGAATCCTTCTCTCCCTCTTTACCCATATATAACAATATTAATTTGTTTAAAGTATTCATTACCGTCTTACCAATTGTTCTCCAACTATGCCGAAATAGACTATATCATACAAGGCTTTAATCAAAGTTGGACCGGGAGGTTATGAGTTCGAGTTGTGGAAATAGTTTCTTGCAGAAATACATAGTAAGATTGCATACAATAAACTGTTATGATCCGACCCTTTCCGGGACCCTACGCATATTGGAAATTTAGTGCACCGGCCTACCTTTTTTTTTTTGCCCTATAATCATCTCAAATTTATGTAAAATAACAATTGGATTCCCAGTTTAGTCTTTGTGGATATATATATATATATATACACGTAATGTAGCTATTGAGTTTTTGTGAATCCATACGTAATGCGCCACCCCTCGTTTTAATGTTCCAATAATGTCAGCTAATCACTTTTCAGATTTATAGTTACAAAAATATCGTTGTCATGAAGTTTTAAGCTCTATCAATGAAATTCCATAACAATATTACGGAGTTTTATCTTAAACCCTGAACCCTTAATCGACTTTAATGACATATTTGCTTTGAGAAAGATTGAACATACAATAAGTGGAGTCGCCTTTGTTAAGGAGTGCTTTACACTCCAATGTGAGATTTTTCGGCGCGAATCCAGATTTAGTCGGATCCCAATATAAATATCGGATATCGGGTGAGAAACAAAAAAGAAAGTGGTATTGAGTTGGTCCAGCATAAAAGTCTATGTAGATGCCAACTATTGACCATGTGGCTGCCACCTTGTAGCCAAATCAGTAGTCATAATCATCTACTTGTAAAGTTTTTAGTCATGTGGATGTTTTTCATTCTCAAGCAACGTTTCATGCAATCACACAATGTACCCACCACTTTGAACTATAACCACATAGTCATGTCGAAGTCAACAAAATTGACAAGGGTATCAATAATAATGTAAGAGTAGTCAAAATTTATTTTTTACCAATAACAAGTTATTAATATATATTTATTTACAATATAATTTCTTGGTAAATGGTGTTCAGTTGACTACACTCTGTCGCACATAGTTTCGCCCCGCATATAACTATACACCTATTCCCATGGTGCTTCAACTCCAAATTAAGTATCGCCGTACGTTAGGTTATGCTGGGATGGATAAGATCAGTGACGGAAATAGGATTTTCACCAAGAGCATTTAATATTAATATACAAAGAAGTTAAGAAGATTCAATACCTAATATATATATATCATGAAAAAATAATTTAACCTTATATATACAATGTAATTTTTGGTAAAGAAAATTCGACTGAACTCCCTTCTGCCTACCTAGCTCTCTCCCTGGATAGAATTCGATCAGCTTTAATTAGAAATTTTTAATTCGAGCCTTTACATGAAATTTTTTTGATAGAAAGCATTTTTTCCTTTAATGCACCTTACGTAGCGCGAATTCAAATTAACACAAAATAAATTTCAGACACCACGTAAGGGAAGATAAAAACTTCCAACCTAAGCTTCTTCTGTTTATTTTTCCTTAACCAACTTATAAAGAGAGATTTGTGGGTTTAACATGTGGGTCCTGAGATAGAGTATCACGAAAGGTTTTTGTTAATTTTTCTATTTTTAATTATGTAAGCTCCAATATTGCTTTCTCTCCGTTTAAATTTTAAAGGGGAGATACTATAATTTTAATAGAAGAATATTCCTTTTAAAAAGAAAAAATTAAAGCTGCTGTATTATTTTTTGGTGAAACGGGATCAGTTGAACCCGCTTGCCATCATGGGTAAAATAATTGGTTAACTAATATGTCTATGCAAGTAATTTACATCATTTGTTTTAAAACTTTTTTGCCTGACATAATAATAAACTAATGATTCTTCAATTATAAGTATGGACTTCATTTTCAATTTAATCTTTTAGACGTCTAAAACACGCCATAAACGGATCTCATCATTTGTCTATACAATGTGTTTCTTTAATTTGGGTGCCATTTTAAATGTGATTACTTTTACATTTAACTTTATATATATATATATATATATATATA
>ML346234.1:305-27025 GCA_005239505.1 Nicotiana paniculata
TGCCCGGGCGTCTCCTTTTGCGTATTTTCGATGTATTTGCATCCCTTTAGATCCGTTTCCATCTCCAATTCACCTACACATAAAATAAACTCCATTAATCACATAACAAGTGTATTTTTATCATTAATGCGTATAAAATGTAAGGTATATCACATGTTAAACTATGCAATTTAGTCTCGCATCAGAGGCCCAAATTTTCCTCTGCAGATAATGTATATAATTAGCACGACTCAAACAAATATAAGGGCAGTATTGTTAATTAAGATCCTAAGACATGGTATCTAGGTGAATTCATAGGATAAACAGATAGGCAGACTTGTTTTATAACTCAAAAAAACATGCTCTTAATCAGTTTGCCTACTGATTTAAAAGTACCTATCAGTGTCAAGCAGCACACACAAGAGAGATAGATTTCTAAACTTTTTGGAAATTTAGTCACCTAAGGCTTGCCTAGGTGGGAGACAATGTATATTAACAGAATTATTAGAAGCACTATTGCAAATTGTTACCTAAACATGTTGTTCTAGGTTGTTCAGAACACAGAAGCATTACCAGTTGTTTTTAGAGAAAACTGAGTGAGGTTGTTATACCTTTTTTTTATACATCAGTAATTAGACTACATGTAGTTGAGCGATTAGGACCCTATAACATGATATCTAATGCACAGGTAGAGATGCAGAATGATAAATATGCAGAATTCCTAAGCATGATTTCTAAATGCTCAGTAATCACATTATTAATCATGGTTTCAGAAGATGCTGGAGTGATAACTTATTTTAATGTTGTTTAGCCTAGGACAAGATTTCTAAGCGTACATGGCAGTGTAGAACATGATAGTAGAAAATACCATTTATTAGCACGATTTTTCTTAGTAAAAGTGAACATGCCGAAACAGTAGGTATGAGACCTAATAAACATGATTTCTAATGCATGAATTTGAACATATGTTCCTAAACATGATCTCTATTGCACAGATAGGAAATAAAGTCTAATAGCATGATTTCTATCCCTTTAATAGCTAATGCATGCGTAGCTACCCCTCCCTTTTCACTACCCATCCACAGAGTTGTTTACAAATTATTACAGGCTAGAGAATTATGAATTACACAACCAAAGGAAAATAAGAAGTTACTTCTATAGGGAGCCTTTAATTAGGCCCAGATCTTCCAAACCTCAATGCCTTATGGTATTTCATAGCCTTTCATAGTCCGGGTGTGTCAGAGTTCCCTAAGGACCTTAAGGGTTTTCGGGCAGTGCTCGCACCCAGACATAGCCAAAGAGTTAAACATGTGCAGTGTGGAAGTGCCAGCCTTGTGTGTCAGAGTTCAGAGGGTACTCAAAGGGTCCCTAAAGCAGTGCTCACACGAAGGGGGCTGAACTTAGACTTCTAAGAGTATATATGAGAGTGATTTTATTTAAAAGGATTTAAGTAAGGAACAATTTTGAGAAAGGGTAAGTAAGAAAACAGTTTTTTGAAGGAGGAAATGGAAGCTTAACATCACAAATGACCAAGGATAGTCCAACAAGCAGAAACAGGGGTAATGGGATTAGGGACAAATACAAAGCATGTAAGGGCATACATACAACATGCAGATACACACACAAACATACAATCAGGAACTCCTAAGGGTCTAGAGGATCAGGGGGTACAGTGCTAGGTAAGATTAACACCTAAGGCCATGGTCAAACTAATGTACCAGTCATAGGCATGTAAGAAGTAGGTGCTAAGTGTACAAAAACATGTTGGTCATAAACAAATAAAGCCTAATTTAAACATGCAGAGGGGAGTTCAGGATCATAGATACATGCTGAAGAACAAGTGAGCAAGTTAGAAGTATGCTGAATTACAACAGTAATGGAAGCATGTTAGTTTGAGGAACTGAAATCTAAATTAGAACATACCAGTGAAGTGAAGAAAGCAGTAACACAAATAGGAAAGTAGGAGAATGCACACTAGTTAGCCTTGGCTTGCAGCCGACTAACCTAGAGTATTAGTAATTAGCACAGAAGAGAGAGGAGAAAGTCTTTTAAAATTGTGAGAGAGACTTTTGAACAGATTAGTTCGTGTCTTTGTCTGTGTATGAATAAAGTATATATAGTTTTTGAAAACTTGATGAAAAATAAGGAAAGAACCAAAATTAACCAGTGATTGTGGGACTGAATACAATCAGTACCCAATTAGTACAAGTATCCCTCTAATCAAGGGTATTAAATAAGGAAAGAACCATATGTAGCTTAGAGGAATATAAGAAAAGTGTAAGTATAATAGGCAATTAGGTATCCCTTAATTGAAGGGGTTAAACTCAAACGGCTAGTAGGTAAAATAATAATTAAGGAAAGTTCTTATGCTTGTAACATATAAGGAAACAGTTTCACTCCTAATTCAAGCATACAATTGAGACTAGGTTCAGAAGATATCACTTAAGGAAATAGTAATCAATTAACAGTTAATAAATTATGTAACAAGGTAAGAAAAAAAATTTGGAAATCAATAAGAACATCTCATAAGAAATCAGAGATTTGAAATTGGTACTAATTAAGGGAAGGTCTCATGTATCTAAGGAAACATTCAGAATCAACAGATGATATCGTATGAAAAATCAGTATAGTACTACTCCTAATCATTCAGGGATTCAAGGCAGTAATGATTCAAGCAGGGTGAACACACAAGAAGTAGCAGAATCAAAGACCCAATAGCATAGTGAAGCAATAATCACAAAGAAACAGGGATAACTCATGGGAAACAGACACACATACAAATCGAAAGAAAAAGACATGCTCAGAATTTAGAACACAGTGTTAAAACTAAATAAATCATGATTAAAAGTGATAAAACGTTTAAGCTTATGGGAAAAATCACTTCAACTTTGAGAAACTGTTTGAAGAAAAGGTTTCAGAAACCCTAAGTGAAAAACTTGTTTAAAAAATGGAAAACCTTAAGAAAAAAAGTGTAATAATACTCGTAATAAACCTGGATATAGTGTAGATCTAAGAGAATAGGAAGGTTTTCGAAGAAAACATCTAAAAAGCCTCATGATATACACATATCTAAGACAGATCTAAAGGAGTTGTGAAAATACCAGGGGTTAGGGTTTCAGAGAGTTGAAAAAACAAGAAAAACCTTAAAGATGTCGCCAGCGTTAGCCGAAAAAGTCATGGCTCTTACTCAGACAACCGGAGGAGGCCGGAAGATGGCATGAGGGACCATGGGTAGGAGCTGAACCGCTCCATGTTCGCTTGAGGGCCTTAGGGTGCCATTAGACTGGTGTAGGGTGAAGCAGTAACCGGGAGATAATGGGAGACCATAGTTTCCGGCGAAGGAACTAGCCGGAGAAGACGAACAAACTCCATTGGAGGTGGAGAGACAAGGTAAGGTACTAGAGAAAACCAGAGAGAGAATGAGCGACTGGGAAATGAGGGTTCGGAGGGGGGTAGGTCTGGATTTAATTATGGTAGGTGGGATCTGGGCCGTTGATAAGAAATAATCAACGACCATGATTAGCTAGAGGGTTGGGTCAGACATGTGAGGTATTGGGCTGAGGTTTATTGGGCTGATTTTAAAAGGGGGTATTGGGATGGTAGATTTAGGCTAAAATCGAAATTAAAAATGGCTATTAGTTAAATACCCAAAAAAATAGATAAATAATTAATAAAAAATAGCTAATAATTACATAAAATGAAATTAATTCTAGATAAATGAAATTAAGGTAATTAATGAGTATAAAAAATATAAAATGAAATAATTATTGATTTAAATGGTATAAAATGTACAATTAGGCCATAATTGTAAAATTATTGTAATTATGGTCAAATAATGCCAAATTGGCTAATTTGTGAAATAATTAAATATAATAGGATTAAAAATGATATATTGACTGGGAAATATTTTGAAATTATTTATAATACAATTTATGAATAATTATTGAATATAAAAATGCTGAATAAATTGGAAAAGGATTTAATAAAAAAATGAAAAAATTTCGGAAAAATACCAGTTATTATAAAGAATGATTTTGAAGGTATATATATAAATTAAAAAAATAATTTAAGAAAAAATTGGGTATCAACAGCATGTATGGCAGGTCTGCAGGAAACACGTTCGGAAAGTCACGGACCACAGGAACCAAATCAATAGCGGGAGTCTCACTACTGACATACCTCACAAAAGCCAAATATGATAAACACCCCTTTTAACCATACTCTGAGCCTTCAGGTAAGAAATCACCCTGCTAGGCACATACTCAGAAGAACCTTCCCACTCAACCCTCGAAAATCATGGCATAGCTAAAGTCATGGTCTTAGCATGACAATCAAGAACAACATGACACGGATATAAAAAATCCATGCCCAATATCACATCAAAATCGACCATGATAAGTAACAGTAGGTCCACTCGGGTCTCCAGACCCCCAATAGATACCACACACGACCGATACACATGGTCCACAATAATAATATCGCCCACCGGAGTCGATACATGAACAGACGTGACTAAAGACTCTCGGGGCATATCCAAAAAATGGGAAAAATATGATGAGACATAAGAATACATGGAACCAGGGTCAAATAAGGCCAAAGCATCTCGGTGACAGACTGAGATAATACCTGTGATCACTGCATCGGAGGCCATAGCATCTAGCCTGGCTGGAAACGCATATAAACGATCCTGACCTCCACCTGTTCGACCTCCCCCTCTAGGGCGGCCTCTAGCTGACTGACTACCACCCCTAGCTGCCTGGGTAGGTGGCGAAGTAACTGGAGCTGAAGTCGAAGGCTGGCTCCTCAACTGAGATGGACCTCCAAGAAGAAGGGGGCACTGCCTCCTCATATGCCCGAACTCTTCGCACTCATAACAACTCCCTAGAGCTGGAGACGGGGACTGAAAGGAACCTCTGGCACCAGAATGGCCACTAGAAGAACCATGCATGGCGGAACCCTGAACTGATGGTGCTCGAGCTGCACCCTGGGCTGGAAGGGCACTGAATGAAGGACGGCCCGGTTGAGAACTGATGGGACCATGCCCTGGAGATGCACCACTATAGGCTGGGCGGCCTGGCTGAGGAGGCCTGAATGAACGGCCTCTACCATGCTGAAACTGTCCTCTGGAAGGAGCTCCACTAGAACTACCAGATCCACGAGGCCTCTTGGCCTCCCTCTCCTCTCGCTTCTGGCGGCGAACTGACTCAATATCTCGAGCAATATCAACAACTAGCTCGAAAGTAGAACCTGATACCCTCTCCTGAGTCATCAATAAAATTTGGATCACAAACCTGAACTAACCCAGATAATAGAAAGAAAAAATCAAAACAAGCTACCAAGACTCCATCCTAGCGAGGAGGGAATGACTTTTCAATTGTTAAGCTTGAACATTTAGCCACAAATCTTCTCATCTGAATCATCAAGGCCTTCTCCAATTTCAAACTCATTAGCTTTAGTTGACAAGTTCCCGAGAGGATTCTGATACTCCATGTCACCACGCATCATCCCCACAAAGTGTGTATCATCATGTGCAGGTAAAGGATTCTGCGTCATATTCTGGGTGTCACTGTCTTGGATCACAATCAATTTTTCTTGGATCATCCTTTCTATTTCTCTTTTCAAATCCTGATAGTTTTCAACATTGTGCCCCTGGGCATTGGAATGGTATTCACACCTTTTAGAAGAGCCAAAGCTTCTTGCACGTGGGTCCACATAATTTGGAGGAATATGTGCAATCATGTCATAATGCTTTAACTTATCAAATAAGCTTGTATAGGACTCTCCTATTGGTGTAAAATTATCTTTCAGCCTTTGTTCCCCACTATACCCCTGGCATGGATGTGGGTTATAAGGCACTTGAAAATTTTGTGGAGGTTGGTGGAGATTTTGCGGTGTTGGTGCTCGCCTTCTGGAGTGTCTTGGTGGCTGGGTAATATACTGAGGTGGATCAAAAGCGTATTGTGCGTTCTGTGGTGGATAGTAGTGCTCAGGGGAATCATCGGAAACCAGACGAGGCTGGTCATACCTTCGAGATGTTCTTCTAGGACCTCTTCTCGAACCCGATGTCATCATGATTTCTTCATTATTTTCATTCGTGTCACTAAAATTACCAAATTCAATTTGAACAGCCTGAGTTGCAGCTTTGAGAGCTTCTTGACTTATAATTTTGCCTGTCTTAAAGCCATTCTCAACCATTTCCCCAATCTTGATTGCTTCCGAGAAGGATTTGCCAATTGCGGACATCATGTTTTGAAAATAATCTGACTCTTGAGCTTGAAGGAAGACAATGATTAGCTCGTGGTCATCCATAGGTGGCTTAACTCTAGCGTCTTGCTCTCTCCATTTAATGACATATTCCCTGAAACTTTCAGTCAGTTTCTTCTTCAGGTTGGAAAGGTAATTGCGGTCTGGAGCGATGTCGATGTTGTATTGGAATTGTTTGACAAAGGCCTGGCCATGTCATCCCAGACATACCAGCGAGATGTGTCTTGATCTATAAACCATTCGAAGGCTACTCCCGTAAGGCTTTCCCCAAAATAAGCTATCAGTAATTCTTCCTTTCCTCCCGCACCTCTTAGTTGATTGCAATACCTTTTCAGGTTGGCTATGGGGTCTCCATGTCCATCATACTTTTCAAATTTGGGAGTCTTGAAACCAAGTGGCAAACGAACATTGGGGAATATGCATAGATCCTTGAAGACAATACTCTTTTGACTTGCTAACCCTTGCATGCTTTTCAACTGTTGTTCTAAGTTATTCACCCTTTGGGTCATTTCTTCATGTGCCATCTTTTGGGCAGGCTTCTCAATCGTTGCAGGAAGATCAAATAGGTACGAGTGGTACTCAGGAGAATGGTACTGTTCTTGATGAGTAGCAAATTGTGACCCATGACTTTTCTTCTGTACCACTGTTGGTTGTGGGATAGTGAAGACGACATAACAATAGCGGTTATCTGATTGGTTGTCAATGGAACACTTTGGGAGCACGCAACAGAAGTTCCAGCTGTAGTCGTACAGTTGGGATAAGGACTGAACCCATGTGGATAGGATCGATCAGGCAATGAAACCGGAATGATAGTAGTTGAGATGGGAGTGAACTCTGGGAAACCATGAGAAGAAAAGGGGGTCCTTGGCCATTGGCCCATGCTTGACACATTTCAGTCATTTTCTGTTTCAATACTCTATTTTCCTCAACCACAGTAGACTCTTGTTGAACCCTCTGACCCTGAGTCTCATGACCGCTCGTAACAACTTCGATGTCAGTTGTCATTTTTCCCTTGGATTTTAAGTTTTCAGCTTACCACAAACCGACCACCTCAAACTTTCTTCACAATTCAAAAAAAGGACACGTTAGAATGGACTCAGTCGACCCTTATTATTAACATTCTTTTTTTAATTATTTTTTGTCACTTTTTTTTTCAAAGTCATTCGATCGAACCTGATGTGGGTCGCCTACGTAACATGTGAGAACATGAATCAGATCTTGCGTAATTAGGGAAGATTGAGAATAAAGTAAATAACCTAACTCTTTTTTTTTATTTATTTATTTATATTTTTGAGAGTTTTTGAAAAGAAAGACTTTTAAAGAAGAAAGAAAATATTTTTTTTTGAATTTCGCTTTTTTTTTTTTGAATTTTGAAAGAAAAACTTCTAAAGAAGAAAGGAAATATTTTTGGATTTTTAGACTTTTATTTTGAACTTATGAAAGAAATACTTCTAAAGAAAAAAAAATATTTTTGAATCTTGAATTTTCTATTCAATTTTCGAAAGAAGAATGAAAATATTTTTGGATTTTTGGATTTTTTTTTTGAATTTTTGGAAAAAAGAATTCTAAAAAAAAGCTAGAAAATATTTTTGGGATATTGATTTGATTTTCTTTTCGAATGAAAAACGTCTAAAATGAAAAAATATTTTTTGCTTTAAAGTTATTTTGTTTGGGATTTTCTAAAGAAAGACTTCTAAAGAAGGGACTAAAATTTTTCTTTTTTGAATTTTTTATATTGGGGTCTAAAAGAAAGACTTTCTAAAGAAGGAAGTAATGGAAAATATTTTTTGGATTTTTTTGAAAATTGTGGGCCGGAACCGATGAGGTTTGCCTATGTATCTCACATCCGGTGAGAATCAGACCCGCGTAGTTCGCTGAAACTGAGTATTTTTCTCTTTTGATTTTTATGAAAATTTATCTTTACACCTCACGCCAGACTACTTCAAAAAACTTAGTAAAAAAAGGATTATTTGTACTAAACTAGGAGAATAATTTTTTGTCATTTTGTAAAGTCGGTCAACAATGCAAGTAAGCCTTCCAAATAATATAGCAAGTAGCACATAAAGTGAACTTGATGGTCTCAAAGAGGATACCTGTCATATACGGATCCGACCCCTGTGCCGATTTCGCTAAGTCAAGTGCATGTGATGCAAATAAAGCGAACCTACTAGGGATATTCGGCATGAGGTTTGTTCTTCTAGATTTAAATCCTATTGGAGAAGGTATCTAGGCTGGCTTACTCGAGCGGACAACTCGAGCCGAGGAGGGTCAGCGTACCCGTAGCGTTGCTTTCCGGCTTAGCTGGTGGTACTCCCCGCCTAAAATATGTGTGACTAAAATCCTTCACCGGGTGACAAGCACCTCAGCTATCTCAAAGAAAGCGGGCTATGTCAAGCAAATGCCCAATTTTTAATTTCAAAAAGACTCAGAAGGGGGTGCGTGAGAAGACAATTTATATGTACAATTCAATAATATCAAAGCGGTAAAAAATGAACAGGTAGCACATTAGGCACAAATAAATCACAATATATACAAAATTAATAAAGCAAATAAAAAGTCAACATGTACAAGCTCAAATTCTGGTTGTCCCCAGCAGAGTCGCCAGAGTTGTCACACCTCCTCTTTTCCCGAAGGGGGATAAGAGAGTTTTTCCAATTAAAGTGACATAATCGAAATGAGATTATTTATTTATTTTTCAGAGTCGCCACTTGGAATAATTATGGTGTCCCAAGTCACCGGTTTATTTTAAATCCCAAATCGAGAAATTTTTTAACTCTGTTTAAAAGTCTGCGAAACCAGAAGACGGGGTAAGGAATTCTGTTTACCCGGGAGAAGAGGTTAGGCACTCCCGAGTTCCGTGATTCCAGCACGATCGCTTTAATCATATCTGGCTTAATTAAATTGCTTAACTACGTATTTTTGAACCTACGTACATTTTGTCTTTTACCGCTTTTTAAATTACTCGATTATTCATAATTATGAAATTATTTTGAAACAAGTCACGCTTACATGTACTCATTTTATTTAGTGCACTTAAAACCATGTCATGCGTACGTGTACATAATTAATAGTCCTTAATTAATATTAAAATTATTTGGCCAAAGTCACGCGAACGTGTACCTTGGTTTTATTTTGAAAATTGACGCTTAAATCAGGTCACGCGTACGTGTACACAATTTATCACACTTTATTAATAATGAAGATTGTTTTTGGCCAGCGCGAACGCGTACCTTGATTTATTTTTGGGAATCATAATCGTGTCACGTGAACGTGTACAAAATCACGAGGATAAATTAAAAGCGCACCTAAAAATATACTAGTGGTGTTCATTATTCTTCCTGAACTTTAAGATTATTGTAAAGGCCATGAATTATGTGAATTTTTATGGAGAAGCATATGATTTATAAATTATTCATGAATTTAAGCACAAAATGTTGGTAGTAAGAAAAATGGATCGAGTTGATCATTTACACCAAGTCTTGGACGACCCAATTTATTTAATAAAAATAAAAATAAAAATAAAAAATTTTAAAAAACGAGATTACTACACAGCCTTATATAAAGATCTGGGAACTTCAGGAGCTATGTAGAGATAAAGTAGGCTTGTATGTGGATAGGACAATCTGTCATAGGGCAAAGCAAAAGATTATGAAAGAGTTTATGGGTGACTGGAAACAAGAATTTGTTAGGTTGTGTGATTATAATTTTTAATGTTTGTAGGCTGGAATAGGCATGCCTTCACAGCAAAATAGAGGTTCTGAGTAACCTGCAAGTTCCAACTAAGCTGCAAGTTCAAGCTAACCTGCAACACCTTCTTCTGTTTGTGGAGATAGTTCAAGAGTTAGAAGGGTTGAATCTCCAACATCATTTCAGCCTCTAAATTCAAGTCAGCCTGCAAGTTTAAGCCAACATGCAACTCGTACCCAACCTTCTTCTCTTTGTGCAGATACTTCAAGAGTTAGAAGGGTTCAAGCTTCTAAACGTTCAAGCCGACAACCACCATCACCTATTAGAACAGGCAGAAGAGGCAGGGAAAGAGGAATTTCTGGGCAGAAGAGGGGCAGGGGACCAACATATGCTACTATAGAAGGACAAAATAGGCCCAATAATATTGGATTTAGTCTGTATCAGAACAACAGAACTGGAACTCAAATACTAAATATAAGTTTATATGCACCATCATATCTTAACTATTATAGTTTCACAAAGATATCAATGTTGATTTGGGAATATTTTTCAGCCAGGAACATCATCAGAAAGACTAGTAAATGTTGGTTCAAATGTCATAAGTACAACTCCATCAAATATTGACATTCATTTTAAGCCTCGATAATTGAGATGGAAGGGTAGAGATGCCATTACCATTCACCAATTGTAGCAGACGAGGGACTCCAACAATAACAAGTAGTTTGCTTAGTTTTAGGCTTTTGTGTGGCAATGTAATTTGTAGTGTAAACACATGTTATTGACTGCTTCTAATATATTTTGATGCGTTTCAAGTACATTAATATGATTGTGTTATGTGGATAATTAAGATAATTTTGATGCTCAATTTAGAGCTAGTATAATCTAGTTTGAATTTGCACCAAATTGTGATCAGCTTCTCTTAAATGTTGCATTTCTTTATAGACGGAAATCACACAGCAACTATGAAAAACAAGGCAACAATTGAACTAACAAGGCAACAAATTTCTTACATATAAATTCAAACTCGGCTCTTGACCTAATTCAAACAAAATTACATAACCTTGTACTAGGCCATCCATTGTACTAATTGAAGCAAGTATGCAACTTCCTTCTAAACAAAATTACACCAGACAATACAATTATTCTTACTAATACAAACCAACAAAATGAACAACCGACCACTGCCACTAATTTGAACAAACACAACAAGCATTGCGCCATAGTCATATCCATAAATCAGCACCAACAAAGCTGTAAGAAGTATGATGGTCCATTTTTTCTTGCCCGATCCCTCTCCAAAATCTTGACTTTTTTCAACAAACCACAAATCACCCTATTTTCTCGAGAAGAAATCTTCATTATACCATCTAAAGTAATTGCATTCACCCCTTTTCTACAAATACAACCAAGGAACGGAAGATGAGAATTTAAGAAGAATCACCAAAATGTAGATTAGAACGAAACTACTATGAATTAAGCTTACCTTTCCAATTTTGCAACTGTAAAACTTTCAACCTGGGTTACGATCAGTCAATGATATCTTAAAGTTTGTTAATTGACTGCAATTATAGTACACAACATCAGAGGGAGGTGCCTTCGACGAACTCGACAAATTCGACATTAAAACTTCTTTGACGAAGAAAAGAGGCAAGAATTAGAAAGAAATTCAGAATAATTACAAAGAAACGAAGAAGAATTGGAAAGAAACGAAGAAGTCTCTCGACCTAATTTGGAAGCAATTGGGGCAGAACTAAACGAAAGAGAATGAAATTAGGGTTTATATAAAATCAGGTACTCTAAATAGGTATATATTTAATTTGTTTTTTAAAATATTACCGTTAGAGTCCACGTGTAATAACATTCACACGCTCAAATGTTGTGCACCCCACATTATGTGCCAAGTCAGCTAGTTGTGCCTAATAGATATGATTATGAACATAGTATTGTGTTCAATTGCAACAAATCTAAGTTCAAGTGTCTAAATGGAATTTTCTGGCAACTTTAGGGCATGTATATTTATTTGGCCTTTATAGTTTGAAAGCAACAAAGAAATTGAATAAACACGTGGCGCCAAATACAAGAACCGACCATTCAAATAATTTGGTCATTTTTCAACGTTGTAGCTCACCAACCAACCACCATTGAACACTTGTTCTGAATTTAATCTCCACTTTACTTCCCAACACACAACAACGCACTTTTGAAATCCTCTTAAAAACTTTTCTTCATCTACCAATTCCTTCTCTTGCAATGTCAAGTTCAGTTTCCTGAAATAGAATTCCACTTTCACTTTTTCACATATGGCTCCCTGTTTCCTCTCCTATGCTTTGGCTTTGCTCTTGTTCTTTCTAATAGAGCTTTCTGGCTCTATAGTGTCTGGTCCGGTTCACTTGGGTTCAAGATTGTTAGCTAAAGAGAACCAAGCATGGTTTTCTGACAATGGAACCTTTGCTTTTGGCTTCACACCAACAGCAGACTCTAATGATCAATATCAGTTAGCAATTTGGTTTGCACAACTTCCAGGAGACAGAACCATGGTTTGGTCTCCTAATATGTAAGTGTAAACCAATGTTCAAATGTGTTTAGCTTATCCATTACGAGTTTATATTCTATGCAATAACAGTGTAAAAGGTAGATCTCTATGATAAATTTATTGGTGGCACGATAAAAATGGTAACTAACCTACTAAGTGGTGGAGCCACATGCACCCAAGGGGTAAGCACTGTTTCGGTGCGGGCCGCGAGAGCGATACCGAGGCAAACTCTGAACCCTAGATATGACCTCAAAATAACAAGGGTCAAGGTCGGCTAGTGAGACGATGGAGGATAAGCTTCATCGTCGAGAGGGAAACAACCTCGATCACCAACTAAGGCCCCTAAATGATCGCTCGGTGATAAAGGAGGTTGGGGTGCAGAGACAGGCAGGAGGTTTTTCCTAGAAGCAGCTACCCTTGAAAGACTGCGTAATAGCTCACTGATCGAGCGCTCTTGCGCTGAAGATGAACGGGGCTAAGCGATCTGCCAAAGCTGTGGGATGTACAAACCCCTTTCTTTATATTTTGACTCCTCTTAATGAAAATCCTGGCTCCGCCAGTAAACCAGATACTTTACATCGTATACAACTTAAATTCATTACTTATTAGTAGGATGAAAATTTTGCATGATTTAAACTGTAGCTTCTCTTTCTCTTCATTAAGTGTTAGATTTGAAATTTTATGGTAAATAACAAGTTCTTGAAATGGCTCAAGTGGACATAAATATGGAGTTGTAGATTAGAAATGTTATTCTGTTTCAAGACTAGGAAAAAAACAGAAATATTCCTCCACCTCTAGTTTTTAATCAAGCTTTTGCAGGTAATATAACTTTTTGGCCATTTTGTCTCAATCATCTAAATAGAAATTCCCCAGTCAGCAACGATGCAATCTTGGAGTTTGACACCACAGGAAATCTCATGTTGATGGATGGAGACACCACAGTGTGGGCATCAAACACCTCGGAAGCAGGCGTCGAGTTGGCTGTCATGTCTGAAAATGGCAACTTCATTCTCTACAGCACCAACCTAAGCGTCGCATGGCAAAGCTTTGCATATCCATCTGATACTCTCCTACCTGGTCAACCGTTAACAGTTTCACTAGAATTAACATCAACAAAATCATCTTCTCATGGTGGTTACTATACGTTAAAAATGTTGCAGCAGCCTACTTCACTAAGCCTTGCATTGACCTATAATGTGCCTAAGTCATACACCTCGTCTCCTGAATCTTACAGCAACTTTTCTTATTGGTCAGGACCTGAAATATCAAATGTGACTGGAGATGTTATTGCAGTATTGAATAAAGCAGGAAGCTTTGGTATGGTTTATGGCTCATCTTCAGATGGAGCAGTTTATGTATATAAAAATGATGGAGATTATGGAGGCCTATCGTCAGATGTATATCAAAGGAATTCCAGTGTGCTATCTGTTCTTCGTCGATTAACCCTCGAGGTCAATGGAAATATACGTTTGTATCGATGGGATAATGATGTGAATGGATCAAGGCAATGGGTTCCAGAGTGGGCAGCTGTGTCCAATCCATGTGATATTTCTGGAATTTGTGGCAATGGGATATGTAATTTAGACAGAAGCAAGACAAATGCTTCTTGCACATGTTTGCCAGGGACTTCTAAGGTGGGAAATGATGTCTCATGTTCAGGAAATTCTTCAGTGACAGGGAAATGTGGACCTCAGCATGAAAACTTGATGTCTCAGTTCAAGATTTCTAATGTTCAGAAAACAAATTATTATTTCTCAGAATCATCTGTCATAGGAAATTATAGTGATAAAGGGACTCTGTCCAAATGTGGTGATGCTTGCTTATCAAACTGTGATTGTGTTGCTTCTGTTTACGGCCTTAGTGAAGAGAAGGCTTATTGTTGGTTACTCAGGAGCTTGGAATTTGGTGGATTTGCAGATCCTGTTTCAACTTTATTTGTGAAGGTTGAGGCCAATGCCTCAGCATCTAGAGATAGCGGTAGCAGAACACCTGGGGATTCATCAGATGAGTCAGAGAGTACGCACGAGAAGGTTTTGGTACTTCCTATAGTCCTGAGCATGGCAGTTCTTATTGGTCTGCTCGGTTGTTTGTTATATATTAATATCCATAGAAAAAGATCCCTAAAGAGGACACTTGAGGGTTCTTTGCTTTTGTCAGGAGCTCCAGTTAGTTTCAGCTACCGCGACCTACTAGGTTGGACTATCAATTTTTCCCAGTTACTTGGAACAGGTAAAGATATGAACATTTTATTACTTCTGTGCTACTAAGCACTCAAACTGTGTGAACCCAAACACAGATCACTGGTTTCTTTAAGGACATATTTAGTAACAGTACTGTGTTGACAGGTGGATTTGGCAGTGTATACAAGGGATGCCTAAAAGATGGAACATTAATTGCAGTAAAGAAACTTGATAAAGTTTCACCTCATGGGGAGAGGGAATTCATAACAGAGGTTAAAACTATTGGCTCCATGCATCATTTGAACTTGGTTCGTCTATGTGGATACTGTTCTGAGGGAACTCAAAGGTAAGTAACTTCTTCCATTGTAATTTGTGAAGTATAGCATGGGAAGTATGTATAGGTGTTGCATCGTAGTCAGGATTAGCTCAACTTTCACTAAAAATTTTCATTCTTTGACAGGCTGCTAGTTTATGAATTCATGAAAAATGGTTCATTGGACAAGTGGATATTTCATTCACTTAATACAAGAGATAGACTACTAGATTGGTCATCACGTTTCCGCATAGCAGTTGGTACTGCACAAGGGATAGCCTATTTTCATGAGCAGTGTAGGGACAGAATAATACACTGTGACATCAAGCCAGAGAACATACTTCTGGATGAAAATTTCTGCCCTAAGGTATCTGATTTTGGACTAGCTAAGTTAATGGTGAGAGAGCACTCCCACATTGTCACTATGGTCCGAGGAACCAGAGGTTATTTAGCTCCCGAATGGGTCAGCAATCGACCTATTACTGTAAAAGCTGATGTTTACAGCTATGGTATGCTTCTTCTAGAGATCGTTGGTGGCCGGAGAAATCTTGATATGACTTGTGATGCAGATGACTTCTTTTATCCCGGATGGGCTTACAAGGTATGCACTTCACTTGACACAATCTTTAATTTGACTCATATTGTTGCCTCGTTTCTGGTACATGTAGTCTTCACTGTTTTTCTCTTTCTACTTTCCAGGAGATGACTAGTGGAACACCCGTAAAAGTTGTAGACAGGCGACTTAAAGGAGCAGTAGAAGACATAGAGGTAATGAGAGCATTGATGGTTGCTTTCTGGTGTATTCAGGATGAGGTCTCAAACAGGCCTTCCATGGGAGAAGTGGTGAAGATGTTGGAAGGATCGGTTGACATTATTATGCCACCAATGCCACAGACAGTTTTGGAGTTAATTGAGGAAGGCTTAGATCATGTATACAAGTCAATGAAGAGGGAGCTGAATCAGTATAGTTCCTTCTCCGTCGCTACTCATCCATCATCTTATGCTACATGCAGTCACTCCACTATCTCACCTAGATAGCTCAAGGTGAATTGGAACTCATCTCAAAGTGTTTTGTTATGATTATGCAATTGCATATTCTTTGATTGTTCATTCCCCTTCTCCCCCATTCCTGGCTCAACCCCTCCCCCAAAAAAAAAAAAAAAAAAAAAAAAAGAAAAGAAGATCCCAAGGAAAAAAAGAGAGGGACAAAACCACTTTTGTATCATGTGTTTCAACAGTTTTTGTATGTGGAAAAACAGTGGAAAGAAGGAATTAGAGGGAGATTTTTGTGTCAAAACACCTATAGTGATGTTCGAAAAGGTGGAAAGAATTTTCATTCATAGAACTGGAAGATGGTACATTCATGATCCTGTACCAGCATGCCTAGTTAAAAGTTTACAAAATGAATAAAACTGATAAGCTAAGCTAGTAAGTTGCAGTTGTTTAGACCCTTAACTACCAAACCTCCCCAGTTGCAACTGCCTACAGCAAACTATATGCTAAAATTTAGAGAAAATTCCGACCTCTTTCACTGTTGAATAGTCGAGGTGCGCGAGCTGACCTGGGCACCACCATTGTCAAAAAGAAAAAGTGTCCCACTCAGTTGTTAGTCCTGATTCCTAATCTTGTTCTACATCAATTCCCATGCCAAAACTAGATAAACATTGAGTTTAGTGCTTCTCTCAATGGGCTAATTTGGGTTGCAATTAGGTAACATATGTGAAGTTTGATGCGCCACAAAACATATTGCAGATATGCAGTTGGCTTCAATGTGCTTTCATTAAGTGATAATGAGACCAATACTCCCTGAAGAGCTTCCCAAAGAGCGACCCTTCATTCTTCATCAGCTTCATAGGTTCATCATACTCCACTAGTTTTCCTGTATAAGCAACCATAAGTCTTCAGGATAACATTGTGAGATTAACATAATAACTGAACTTCTAAGCATGGAAGTATTGAAAAAAAAGTAAAACAGATAGGTCTTACCATCATTAATGGCCAGAAACGTCGTACAATCCATTACAGTGGGTATTCTATGGGCAACTGTAATTACAGTGCAGTTAGCAAATTCTGTCCTAATAGTTTTCTGCAATATCATGTCAGTGGCATTGTCAATTGATGCAGTTGCTTCATCAAGAACCAAAATCTTGCTTTTCCTCAAAAGAGCACGCCCCAAACAGAACAATTGTCGCTGCCCCATGCTCCAGTTCGACCCATCTTCCACAAGTGAAGCGAGTCCATGGTCAGTAAGAATCTACTTGTATAGAAGAATCAGACATGTTCAGAAGATTACCCAAGGAATCAAGCCCCTTCTCTTTTTCCTTAACTGCCTCACATAACTGACATTTCCCAAGAACCCTTCCCGATGAAGATAAAAATGACAATAAGTCATCAGAAAAATGCTATGCTATTTATCACCTGAATGCTAAAAATAATGGCTTAATGTATAGTAAGTAAAAGCACATTACCTCCCAAATTTCCTGGTCAGTGTGCTGAGATAGGGGATCTAAATTGCATCTCACTGCTCCATTGAACAAAGTAGGATCCTGAGGTATAACCCCGAAATGGGACCTTAAATCATGAAGACCAATATTACAAATGTCTACTCCATCAACCACAATCCTTCCACCTGCAGGCTCCACTAGTCGAAATAGTATGCAGATTAGTGTACTCTTGCCACTGCCAGTCCGGCCAACAATACCAACTTTGTCACCTCCTTCAAATGTACAGCTGATCCCTCTAAGAACAAGTGTGGACTCCTCTCTATATCTTATCTGCTTTGAGGCATACTCAGTACTATGTTCAACATCCCAAAAGAATGGAAATTAGATTAGATTATGTTTTACCTGCAAATCTTGAATTTCAACTTTACCCCTCGAAGGCCAATCAACTGGGGGACGGTTCTCTTTTAAAATTTCAGGAGCTTCACTCGGTATGCGCATATACTGGTTAAGTCTTTCCACAGAAATGATATAGTTCACCAAAGTGCACTGATATTGAATGGAAGAAACAAGGGTCAAGTTTAGGGAAAGACCATAAGACAAAGCCATCCCAATAAATCCTGCAATAGCATTAACAGGTAATGATTAGATAATTCTGTTTTACATAAGGATCAAGCGTAACGAGGAGCCAGAAGTACCAGCTTTATAAATCCAATTCCAAGCATACCATGAATTGGTAACATACCAGAGCTGAAAGTCCCGGGAGGAAGTAAAACCATGCAAAGTGCTGAGGAAGCAAGAACAGTTGCACTTGTAGTTTCCAGCCGTTGAATCAACCACTCATTTGCTGAGAAGTTGTGGAAGAAGGGACTGGCATTCATATCAATTAGTTCAAAAGTTCTCACAAAATATCTGTCTTCCTCTTTAAATGCCCTTATAGTCACAGTTCCAGCAATGGATTCTGCAAGATGGTTGGCCACAAATGATTTGGTAGTTCCGTTTATCCGCATCAACTCTTTGGATGATGCAAAGTAGTATTTCTGTGCAAAAATAGAAAAAAAAATATCATTATTTATGATTAAACTTTCTAATTCCCCCCTAATCCTTGGCAGAGAATCTCTGACCAATTAGAAACTGAAGTATCATACAGTGATGTACATAAGGTCTGGGGTACTCCCAGTATGGACAACAACCTAGCGGAAACTATTTAGTTTGCGTCCATAGTTATTGAAAAAGATAAGATATTTGTTAGTTTGCCTTAATTTCTATCCTATTAGGACTCTCTTTCTTGAACAAAGGAAAAAAGAGGTCTTATCCTTTTCTTGAAAGACAAGTTTTACACTTTTATAAATTGAGGATTTCCGCTTCTCATGACAACAATAGCATTCTCACGACAACAATAGCATCCATAATGTAGTCATTAAAAAATCTTGTTTAAGGGAGATTATTCTCTCAATAGTTTTTATATTTTAATACTAGTTTTTATATGTAGGTCACTTGACCAAACCCCATTATAATATTCTATTTTTTAGTATATTTTCTTTATTTTCTTATTTATCTTCACCCAACTTTGTATTGTTAGCTTTCACATGTACCATATTATTTTGACCCCAACAAGTGGTATCAGAGTCAATGGTTGAAACAAGATTGAAGACAAGTTCAAGGCGGGTTCAGATCAAGCAACAATCAATTTGGCATATCCCAAAACAATCAGTCTGAAATAATACGTATGGAGACTTTCAACCATATATCTTCAACATTCCTACCGCTGCATCTTTAAAACCAAAAGTCATTTTTAAATGGTGCTCACTTTTAATGCACAAGATTCCACTTTTAACTCATACCCGTGTTTAATCATGGCAAGCAGGAATGATGAAGAGCCCTTGTTGTTAGTAAAATTGGTGAACTAAGCGAAGGTACGGAAAGAAAGGGGATCGGATTAACCAACCAAAGTTGGCTTCAGTCATTATGTATTAAACAGAAGCAAAAGCCTCAGTAATGGTCGGACGATAGTAAAACCCCTTCTTATTGGACGATCATGATACTTCCCAAAAATCGAAATTCTTGATCAATGGAGAACCTTCAACTTCAAATTCCTATTTGAACAACTTTTTATTGTTATTGATCCATTTGAATCATTACTCAACTAAAATAGCTTCCTCAATCTCGACTTATGTGAAGAAGGTAAATCAAACTTTTTCAAGAAAATTCGGGCCAAGGAGAGAATTGTTAGGATTTTGCTTTCTATCCTATTAAGACTCTCTTTCTTGAACAAAGGAAAAAAGACTCCTAAAAGTATTAAATCTCATTCATATGCCTTATCCTTTTCTTGGAAGAGATGTTTTACACTTTTATAAATTGAAGATTTCTACTTATCACAACAACAACAATAGCATCCACAATGTAGTCATTAAAGAATCTTGTTTAAGAGAGATTATTTTCTTAAGAGTCCGGAACCTAAATGTGGTCTTTTTGGACACAAAACCGAAATAAGTGAAAAAACAAATTAGTGAACAAACTATATATGGAGCCCTTTAAAACAACGCTATATATAAAATGCTTTTCATAATGGCGCTATACCTGGATTTGACAAGATTGGCAGGTATAGCGTATTTATAAAGGGCGCTATGCATATTTTGTGGGCCTGTCAATAACTCTTCTGCACTTAAGTGACATAACAATAATTCAAATGGGAAGGGCACTATACCTCAAAAAATTCGACCTCCTAGGCTGGGCATTGCCTTATTTAAAGGCGTTAAGGATTTTGCAAAAATCCATTCAGAAATATTCTCAACTCCTATTAAAATTTTCTTCTTGTTAAATTCTCAAGCATTTTGTCATAATATTTGAAGAGCGAAAAGTAAGAGTTTCATTATATTGGGGGGTGGCGAATAACTCAGTAACCTATAGTCTATCTCCACAGTGTCATGTTAAGTTGCCACTTACAATGGAGTACGATACATTGGTGTCATTGTTATGTAAAAAATGAGTATGAGGAAACGTTCGTGAACCTTAAAGTAATCGGAAGATATCTGTGTTCTGTCACTCCGCAAGGGGTTGCTTGTTACTCTAAGTTTAACATCGAGGATGATTAGACTTTGAGTACTTTTTGAGGACTCCGGATGAATACCGGAAATTTCTTTTGATAAAATGTTGGAAGTGTACGTGAAGGTTGAAGACGTTCGCAATAATGAGGTTGCCCAAAGCAGGGATAACCCTCAGTCATCGGGTGGTTATTCTGGAGCAGTTTTTGCCGAATAGGTTCCGGCTGAAAGAGTTTGGCCTGATTTAAACTTATCTCCACAGGCGAATGAGGAGCGAGGAAACAATTTCTCTCTTACTTTACATAGTCCACAAGACGAGTGGTAAACTTCAATTTTTCTTTGTGTTACGACGTTTATTTTTGTTGTATTGAATTTGTATTAACACTCATATATTTCACAAAGAGTACCAGCCAGATATGAATTTTACAAGTAATGAACTCATGTCCAGTTGGAATATGCGTAGTTCTGGTGTGTTGGATCATGGTGGTCCATCCAGGAGCCATCACCAACAGGGTAATGTCCATCATGGAATGTCAACACATTACGACCTGTAAGTGAAGTGATATAGTTATATGTAAAGTATTTATCAATTTGAGTAGCTTATTATTTTATTGTTTGTGCAGTGAAAACGAGCAAGTTGAACCACCTGTCCTGACTCAATTTCCCTAAGACGACATATTTAATCGGGATCTGGTAGATGCACAGAGTCAGGAAGAGAATAGTGATTATGACAACAATGTCGATGAGTCCGGAGATAACACACCCTTCCCTGATGAGGGTGGTGATGATGCGGAATAGAATGATGGACCTAATTTGACGAGGGAGCATGCTCTACCCCTCGTTAGACCAAGAATGTACGAGTCCCAAGTGTCGGTTCATTCAAGGCAGATTATATTGATCATTTGCCAAGTATGATGGATGTGGATGTCCTCACAAGGGATTTTGACGAAATTCGGACAATAATGTGGGATGAATCTAGACCAATGGTGCTGGAAAAGGACATGCTTTTTCATGATAAAGCGTGCCTAAGCAGGGCGGCAAAAATGTACAGCGTAAAAGAGTGTCGTAAGATGACGGTATGGGAGTCAAGTACGGATGTATACAAGGTTGTTTGCCGTAGATGGTTTACGAGTTTTCATTGGATGCTACGTGCGAGCAAGAAGAAAAAAGATATGTGGAAAGTGGGTAAATACATTGCCACCCACACTTGTGAAATGGACACATTCTATGGGAATCACTACAACTTGGATGTTGACTTGATTTTTCTTGTCCTGATTTCACACATTGAAGCGTCCATAAGGTACAAGATCAAAGAATGCATTACATCCGTCCACCAGGAATATGGTTGTACCATTACCAAAAGAAAGGCATTTCTCGGGCGCAAACGTGCATTTAAAATTGTTTATGGTAACTGGGATAAGTCATTTGCAGCTCTATCCAGGTACATGACTGTATTGCAACACTTTAACCCCAGGACCGTTGTTGAATGGAAGCTTGAGTAGAGTCCGGGAATACCATAATATATATATTCAAATACGTGTTATGGGCAGTTAAACCAACAATTGATGATTTTCTGCATTGCCGGCCGGTAATATCCATAGAGGGTATTCATGTCTATGAAAAGTATGATATTAAGCTGTTGATCGTCATTGCAGTAGATGCTAATGGACAAATATTTCCTTTAGCTTTTGCTATTTGTGCCAATGAAAGCCAAGAGACGTGGACGTTGTTTTTGAACCACTTGAAAGAGCACGTTGTCAAACAGCATTTAGGTATTTGTCTAATATCTTATTGGCATGGTGTTATTTTAAGTTATGTCGAGAATTTTCCTGCATGGGAAGAACCGTATGCTTACCACCATTACTGTGTGAGGCACCTGAAGGCCAATTTCTAGAAGGCACATCCCAATAAGAATCTGCATGATTTAATGTGGATGACTGCAACAGATCACCAAGAGCATAAATTCCAGAGGCACATAGAATCTATCAGGCAGGAAGATGAGGCAACCTATCGTTGGTTACTACGACATAAGCCTGAAAAGTGGACTTTGCATGCGGATGGTGGCAGAAGATGGGCAATTCTAACTACAAATGTTTCAGAGTCTTTCAACGGGTTATTGAAGTCGGCACGAGGATTACATGTCACTTCCATGGTACGGATGTCATTCAAGCAGATGGCGGAGAGGTTTGTTGAAAGGGCTGCAGCTGCAACGTCATTGATGGAAAGGGGTGTTGAATTTATGCCACTACCAGCGAAAAGATTTGAGAAATACAGACGGTGAGCACATTGGCATTCATTTTTACAATATGATCATGAACGAAATGTTTTTGAAGTTTGCACCACTATCCATCAAAACTGGGGGAATAATAGACACACTGTAAATAAATTTAGAAGGTTATGCTCTTGTGGGAAATGGTCCATCTACCAAATATCGTGCTCACATGCCATCAGGTGCTTTCAACATACAGTTTTAAGGCCAACCAACTATGTTAATAAACAATATAGTGTTGCTGCATATGTAAACACCTATAGTGGGAAGTTGCATCCAGTGGGTGCTGAGCATTATTTGCCACCGGAACCATTTAAAATGGTGTGTAACAAGGAGTTTTTGCGTCAGCAACAAGTGAAAAAAAGAATGCGTATACAGAACCAAATGGATGTTCGTGATACTGTATATGCGCGCAAATGCGGTATATGCTCGCAAATAGGACACGACCGCCAAAAATATCCTTTAGCTGGTTTGGGCGGCGGTGGTAATCCAACTCCTGGTGGAAGTTCATCTAATGTGCCCAACTATCAAGGATACACGTAGTTTTTTATTTCCGTAATGTGGTTGTAATAAGTATATGTACTTGTTTATGTTCCAAATGTTTTAAGTAAAATTATGTTTCCATTGCTGTTAAATGTTATTGCTATTTAACATTTTCAGTGTAGTAAATTAATAAATTTCTCCCTTCCGTTTATGTTATCAAAAATAGTATTAGATTAAAAGACCAAACTTATTACGTTGACTTTCAAAAATCAATCTAAAATTACTAGAAAACTTCACTGTCGGAAGAGGAAGATGTTTGATAAATATGTGAATATATATAGCGCGGTTAAATACTACATTATATGTGTTGTCTTGTCCACCTGAAAAGCTGCTCGCCTGCAAAAAGTTGTATTGTATCCGAAAGAATCTTTAACACGCGAAGCATAGCGCGGTTAAATACTACGTTGTGTGTGTTTCCTTGCTTATAAATAACTGGCATATTTTAGTTATTTTCTGTGCTTAACCAAAACAAATAGCAAACTATTCATAAAAGCAGGGTTTTTTTCGCTTTAACAAATGTCTGAACGCATTTATGTACCAATGTGCTACTGTGGAAAACGTTGTATGGTGAAGGACTGTTAGGAGTATGGTCATGTTGGACGCAGATACTGGATGTGTGTAAACAGGTTTGGAGACAACAACGAAAATTATTAAAATTTTGAGGTATGGCTTGATGAACCCTATAAGCGGGAATGCTACAAACAATCTTTGCAGTATTATCATGATATGACCAAAGATACGAACGTCATGATACTGAAATGAAACGAGAAATTGTGGCGTTGAAGGAGAAACTAAAAGAGGTGGAAGAAGAAGAAAATAGGCTGTTGGAGAAATTTGAGTTGTTGAAGCAGAAAATAATGGGCGATGACTAAACAAACACATGTATGTGTTGAGTGTAGTATTTTATGTTTATGCTTTCCATGTCATGTATTTTCATTAGTTGTACTTATTTAAATTAACATAAGTTGCTATGTTTGTGTTTGTGTTGTAGTATTAAAATAATGAAGAACCGCATATAATGTAAACAATAAAAATTATTGCTATTGCTATTATTTACATAAAATACAAAAAAAATAAAAAACAAATGTGTCCCACAACCTGTGTGCTTCAATGTAGTCGCTGGCCTGAGGCGTATCCCATCCTGCCCCAGCTACGCTATCAGGATCATCCTCATCACGACGCCTTTTTATCGTAGGATGCGTTGTAGCATGATCGTCAATAGTGCTGGCAGGATCAGTAGAATGGGCCATCGATCCAGTACTAACCTACAGAAGAATAAGTCAGCTCAATATATGAAAATATATATTAGAAATGTACGTGTTAAGTCATAAAAATGTAAAGTATCTTATCATGGCCTCGTCGGGCTCCTGAATATAATTATCTGTCGCAGTCAGGTCAGCATCGCATAAAGCGGCCTCCGCGACGGGCGAGGATGAAGTCTTAATAAGAAAATTGTAAAGTTATTTATGGAAAATCAATGAGAAAAAAATAAATTTAAATTTAATAGTACTACAAACATACCTGCACCTCTGAAAGATCCCCAGCACCCCTCGATGATGAGCCATAACTCAGCCGGCGCCCACTATCCACATCTCGGGTCGGCCGATCTTTAGCAGCACTCGATGGGCCTGGAAAGTACGCATCCCAATCATCTCTGGTAATGCTCGTGCCCGTGATCAACAATGGATCTGACGAGGTCACCTGCGAAGTACTTGGAGTGAGCTGCTGCTGAAGGCTGTATGATGGCATGCTACTCTGATGCTTGTCTGGCTCATGGAAGTCACCCGGCAGATTAGCTCCAACATCCTCAACATGTGCCTCAATGCCCCCTTGCTGGGGACTACCTCCTCGCCGCCCCCACGACCCCGTGGGACAGCCCTGCCTCGTGGGACACCTCCACCTCGTGAGGCACCCCTACCTCGTGGGACACCCCTCGCCACATAAGCATGGTCGTGTCCTAAGCACTGATCCTCTCGGGCTCGCCGCAGTGTCTGGGCAGCCAGCAACCTGCCGGCCATAATCGTGCAAAATGGCCGCTCCCTCACCGGCGTGCTGCTGCATCTGCTGTCCCAACTGGTGGAATAGATGTAGGCCAATAGTCTGCACAACGTGTAAAATATAAATTACAGAGCGCTAAGTTACAATTATATAAGTAAGAATACCAAATAACATACCAGTGCCTCATGCCGCCCGACGTATGGAACGTGTCGACCGCCAACTCGATGAATGGGATTGCCGACGAAAATCCGGGTAACGCTGTGGTACCAGCGCATATAATCATAAAAATTATCCGTCTGATGTGGTTAGGGGGGAGAATCAGGTTAAGTCGACGGTCCCAAGTATCTACCTGCGCCTCTAGCCATGCCACGTATGCGTCATCCACCCTGGAACGATCATCCCGCTGGTAATGTGTGGTATGCCAGGTGGGCGGTGTCGGTACAAGCTGCAAACGCCAAACTGGAAAAGTACCCGCTTCGTGGCATGATGCTCCACAATATCAAGGCACATCAACGGGACGAAAGAGCTCCAAATAAGTCGGCCGGCTGAGCAATAATCGGGCAAGCCAGCTATCATCTCGTCGCTATATGGCGTCCAGATGAACTATTAAGTAACAACAGAAAACGTGAGTATACGCAACGCATGTGAAGCTATGCCAAGTAAACTTAGGTATACATTTACCTGTGCGCCCTCCAGCAAATCCAAGAAATCCCTGCATAGGGGGAGATTATGTTGAGCCTCGAACTCTCGTACATATCCCCGACGGAGAACCCACCTCCTATCTAGAGGGAGAAACAGAGCTGGTACATCCGGAGGTAATGGTGGTAGAGGTGGCTGCAACGACAGGAACCACTCCCAAGCCCAAACCTAACATACAAAGTTGACGTAAAGTTTAAGATATATTTTTATTAAGTGTTAAAATGCATAGAGTATTCGAATATGTTGTCACCTGTAGTAGCGGCCAAAATCCAGCAACGCCACGTTGGGTGCCCATGCTCGCCTGGCACATCTTCCTGTACAAGTAGGCGAGAACATCAACACCCCAACTGTACTGGGGTAAATCATCTAGCCGCTCAAGATGATGAAGAAATCCCAAGCTGAATAGGTTCCCCGAAGTGTTCGGGAACAAGACCCCTCCAAACATAAGGAGTAGCAGCAACCTTATGTACTGGTGATTCTGCAGATCCGGTGTATCGCCAGTGATGTCAGGGTGCAATATCTCCAAATGCTATCGAATAGTCGTCAACTGCTAACCACTGGCCCCAACCTGTGCTGTCTCATCCTGTGGCCTGAAACCAGTGAACTGCTGCAGCATATCCAGGTACTGCCCACGTGTCATCTCTCTCATGGCCTGCGGCAGAGCGGCGGGGTGTCCATCAACGGGAAGCACATATAACTGATCACGTTCAACTATGTCTTCTATAAAGACTAAACGGGCATTGCAAATATAAATCTGGGGTATTAAGCCC
>ML346235.1:0-35780 GCA_005239505.1 Nicotiana paniculata
AGTACATAAAATGCGAGGTAAATAATGCTTAAAATCACGAATTCTAGCCACACATCAGTGCCCCTAAGTTGTCATTTGGGGACTTTAAGGAAATCCAAATTTACCCCCGATGGTACTGGGGGTAACCACCAATTGATACAAAGAAAAATAAAAAAAAGGGATAAACCAACTAAATCTTTTCAAGAGAGGGGTTGACTTCAGTGGCAGAAGGAGCGGGAGCAACTGGGGATGAAGAGGCATGAGTGGCTGGAATCTCACCATCAGGTGAAGAGAGGTTATGACCTTGTTGAGCCTTCTCCATGGCTTCCTTAGTTNTGGCAGCAACCACCTCTTCCAAATCTTCATAATCCTTTGCCCATACTTGAAGCTCAGCTCTCAATCCATCCTTCTCTGCTTCCGCATCTTCATGGGTGATCCTTAATGGAACAATCGACTCCTCTAAAGTTTGAGATTTGTCTATAGCCCTACGAAGGTCTTCTTGAATACGAGTGAGTGATTACACGAGCTCACCTGTGTATTCCTCCTTCTGCCCCAACAAGTTCTTCAAGTCTCTATCTCCTCTGAGGCACAGGACAGCTGCTCCGCGAATGAAGACCCCAAAACACTCTTATCTTTATCATCCTGACTGCTAGATGCCCTCTCCACTGCCAGTTCTGCTTCCATGAGTCTCATCTGCCACTTCAAGGTACTCCTTTCGTCTTCTAAAGCATCCATGTCAATCCTTAGGCTATCATACTATGCTCTCCAATTATCAACATCGGCCTGCAACTCTTTTGTCTCTTGGTCCGTGTTTGAAATCCTCTTCATAAGCTCCATGCCTATAAGGTTAATCTACAAGAAATAAACCAGTCAGATATGGTAAATCTCATATATGAAAGTGAAAGAGGATAACTTGCATCATACCTTCAAAGAAGTATGCACGACCTCATTGGCCCATGTAAGAGCATCGTGGCTGGCTAGCTTTGCTTTCTCAGAGGAACATATCAAAGGCTTGAGCCACACTTCGTGCTCACCCGTTTTCTTGAAAAGATTCCCCTCAGCTGGAACCTCTATTACCACCTGCCACATCTCTCTACTGGAAGACCCTACTTCCCTAACGGAAGGCATGGAAGCAGGCAGAGATGGAACAACAACAGACACGGAAGGTTGAGGAGCTGGAGAAGCCACGGGCAAAGAAGCAGGCACAAAGAGTTGAAGATTTGAAGAATTTACAGGCAAAGGAACAACAGAAATTGAAATAGCCAAAGGAACAGACGAAACAGGTTCTCTCAAAGAAGCAGGAAAGACAACAGCCAAAGGGACGTCGTCAGGAGGAAGATCAACACCCTCATGAATAGGAGAATGTGAAACATCATCAAGGACAGGGGGCTCAATCACAGACACGGAAGGAAAGGTTAAGCCTGTAAGCTCATCATCTAAAACCATTCGCCTTCTCCTTGGCCTGTGCACTAAAGCACCTTCTTCTTCTTCTTCTACGGGACGAGACTCACTAACCTTCCTCTTCGAGGAAGATGAACCAACAATAATTTCCTGGGCCGGAGCCAAGGACATCTACGGGATAGATGAAGCAGACACCCCACGAGCAGAGAACCCTATTAAAAAAGGAAAAAAGTTAAACAACAAAAAAAAGAAACTTGAGTAAGGAAAGAAGCAAGAACAAGAGCTTCACTTACCGTGGGTCTTTACTTGCCAACCATACCTCCCAGCGAGGTACTTCCAAGATCTTTCTTCTGAAGGAGAAACAGACAATAATTTTTCTACCCAATCACGAATACCGGAGACATTCTTAACAGTATTCATGATTGCTCAGAGAAGAAAAAACAGACACAGTGTTAATAAAACATCTCAAGTCAAAACAAGAAAAAGTAAATGTGAGCTAAAGCATACTCATGTGCGCGATTCCACTTCTCAAGGAAGGGATGATTTTCTTCACCCACTAAACTTTAGTGGGTAAAACAACATACCGGAGGTACCAACCGCTATCCTCGTCATCTTTAGGGGTTACCAACACTCTTTTGCTTCTAGCAGTTAGAGTAAAAACCCCTTCACGAAATAAGGTAGGCGAGTAGAGATGAATAAGATGGTTGAAGGTAAAAGGAACCGAGGCTAAAGAAGCCAAACTCCTAAGACATGCAACAACTCGCCACACAAGCGGGCCAACTTGTCCTAAGCAGATATTCAAAAAACGGAAAAATTCAATTATAACTGGGTCAATGAAGGGTCTAAACCCTAAAGTGAAAGGATACGTATAAACAAAAGAATATCCCGTCTTGTAAGACGTTATTCTTTGGTTACTATTCAGAATATAGACATGAAAGTCAGATCTCCAAAAGCATTCCCTACGAACAAGGGAAATCTGACCCTCAGTTATAAGGGTTGGATATCTTTCGACACTATCAAGAGAAGAAGATTGATCTACAAGAACTTGACTATCCCTAGAAAAAACAAACTCAGCAGGGACAATTTCATCGACTCTAGGCTCACGAAGGAGTTCTCCTCTACCCCTAGACAACGACCGAGAAACCCTAAATCTCGGAGAAACTGGAAATCTAGTGGAAGGAGGAGGAACTATTTGAGAAGAAGAGGATCCCCTCGAAGGAGTGTATCCTAGACTTCTAAGTCTACCACCCCTTCGACTCCTAGTCGGAGCAGAAGATGGCGTTAAACTTTCAGGATCTATTACTCTTTGAGGTTGGTTTAGAGAAGACATGTTTACAAAGGCGAAGAAGAAAGTTCTTTAACAAAGACAAAGTTAGAAAAGTGTTTCGTGGAAGCAAAGAAAACAAAACATGTATTTATACTTGAAAACAATCATCAAACATGAAGAAAAAGGAAAATAATGATGAAAAGTCATAATTGAAGATGTCACTTCAAGACTGGCACAACCGCAAAAAGCCCTAAAAGGTGCCGAGTAAATGCAAAACCAATCCGAAAAGAACACGTGGTATGAGTATTAAAATGGAAGTGACAAACGACGCCTATGGTGCAGAGAAGGATACAATGATTCAAGGAAAAGCGGCGGAAAAATATTCCCGCCATAAATGAATATCCACTTACCAAATATTAATCGTTAAATATATGGTAAGTGGGGGGACAATCTGTATTGGTAAAAAAGAGTTTCACACGTAAGCCAACTTTTGACAACTCAACTAGTCACGTTGACACAGGAAAACGCGACAGCTGGATGTGATTCTTTGAAGAGGTACGGTACAAAGAGGCACGGTTCAGTAAACCCACGAACTTATCAGCCACGGGAAACTCAACTTGATCAAAACGGGAGAGAGGCACGGTCAGAATGAATCTAGACAAAGCTACGGGCAGATTCAAGGACCCACACTTGATTACACGAACGTTATGTAACCGAACCCCAATTACCGTTATCGTTTGTAATGCCTAATTAATGTCATAATTAGTCATTAATGAGTAACCATAGCAAGAGTCATACGTTATAAGAATCTCTTATATAAGGGAGGGGAATACAGCTTGTAAAGGCATCTGATTCTCGAATACAATCAACTTCGATTTTCTATATTTCTGCAATATTATCTATTATTCATTTTTCTACATTACCTTGATTATCAGTAACCCGTATTCATCTTAAAAATAAGCTTAGTTAAAGGGTCTAATTGTTTGGTTAAACAAACACGCCGACAATCTGCCACCCTATGATAACAAAATCCTGCAACCCAATTGTAAGTGGTGGGACTCCCCCACTTAGCCCGAAGCTACTCCATACGTCACTCTAGACCCTGCCAAGATCCTTTCTCCTTTGTTAACATGATCTTGCTCAACTAATCCGTCCAATTCTTCCATATTCTCTTGTTAGTACACCCTAAATACTCGAATTCCCTAGCATCATTCACACATTATGCCTCCTACCGAATAGCCACTAGAATCCCTCGCAGAAACTTGCCAACCACACGACCGCTAACCTACTCACAGGAGATAACCCACCTATGGAAATCACCAATTGACACCTTCCAACGACGCCATACTGCACACCCTATACAACATCAATATCCCATCCTAAGCCTGTTCCCATTCACCAACTTTACCAATCCGTCCGCTCCTCATGGACATCCATTAAATGCGCGACAATATCTTCTATTTCCAAGCTATGCTGTCGCTCCCCCACTTTGTGACTGCTCGACTTCCGCTTATTACACCTGGCCTTCTAGAAATGGAACCACTGCCTAGCCTCAATTAAATATCATTCTCTATAGCTCTTAAACCCGTAGATCACCATAACTTCAAACTCTCCGAAGATCATCTTTCTCTAGCTGCCTTCATTTTCAACACTTATCCGGTACTGAACCACCGCACCTCACGGTCTCTGTCAACCGCATTCTTCAATACTTCTTCACAATACTCTGGCCCCTTTCACCCGAAGAAACCATGGCACTGACGAACTTAACACATTCCATTCGATCAAGGACAACGATAACACATCATAGGTGAATACTCTACCTTACTCGAAAAAACCAAGTCTTACTACTTTATCAACCCCAACCGGACCATTCATAATCCAAATGCCTTTCCTCTGCCGGAAATAAAATACCGAAATCTCGAAATCATGCTCTGAGAAGACCTACCTTCAAACCATTCATCAGGACTCAACATATGGGCAAGCGTTCTACCATCATATCGACATCACGTGATAACCATTCGTAAACATCATCACATCGTGGGCATAACCTCAAAGCTCTCAGAAACACAACTACTGAGATGAAACAACATGTTATCCTTCCACAGGGAAATGACAATAGCCTCAATCAACTTCGCAGGGAGAAACATCCCGCACCGCACCAATACCACCATTTCAATTCCTCAAATTCCTGATTCATAACAAGCGCTTCGCCACGCATAAGATTGAGTAGGAATAAACATAGGAATAAGCCTCAAAGGAATCAAATCGCACGATGAGGAATCAAGAAGGGAAGTACTCCTAACAGCCTTATAGCCTTTCGAAGATAAGCACGGACGTCTCCGTACCGATCCACAAGACTCTACTAGACTCGCTCATGACTCGTAAGACCTAAGGGAACCTAGTTCTTTGATACCATATTGTCATGACCCAAAATCCCTAAGGTTGTGATGGCGCCGAACACCATTGTCAGGCAAGCCGATCATTTAAATAGTTAATTTAAATTTCCTGTGTTAGCATCTTTGAAATCATTATCTTTAACTTGTTACATAATAACTAAACAAAATCCGTTAAGTAAATACGATGGTTTAAATGTTCCACTTTAGCAAATATATCCCAAACACATCCCAGAAACCGGTATCACAAGTACATGAGCAATCTCTAAAAATTTATACAATCATCACAAAGCTTGTCCGAAATACAAATTGGACAAGGAATTTAAAATGAAAATAAATACAATATGAGGGAGACTCTGTCAGCTGCGGATCACCTCTGGATGATGCAGCTTGCCTAAATCTCCAAATCCACTACATCGCTATGAAAGTACATGTGCAATAAAAATGCACAACAAGTGTAGCATAAGTATGAAAACCACGTGTACTCAGTAAGTCGCCCGCCTAACCTCAAAGAGGTAGTGACGAGAGGTCGAATTAGACACTTGATAGAGGTCAATTTAGTATATTCGAGTGTGACACTAAGCATGATTATCATAGGCAATTTATTAAAAACAAGAATAAATAATATTAACTCCTTCCATATTTAACACTTTAAATCTTCGTCATATTAATAGAAATTAATCAACATGGGTGATTTAATCAAATAACAAATAATCAACGGGAAGGAACAACTTCTTCCAAAATTTTAATAACTTTAAATTTCTGTCATTTCAGTTGACAACTTAAAATTCCAGGCCAGTAATCAGGCAAAATCACAACAAATATGCAATAAATTTCAAGCAATGCCGAGGGTCGAACGGTATGGACCAACAATAATAAATTGTGCACTGCCGAAGGGTTGAACGGCTCGAACCATAGATGCATCTATTTCCCGCTCGCGAATCGATCATGCGACGCGGTCAACATAATAACGATAAGGCTAGCCTGCTCGCGAATCATACCTGCAACTCAGGTGCTCCTATGTATATGTATTCACATAATAAATCCACATTTTTATCAAGAAAACAGCTTCTCAAGAGAATGATAAAATTCTTCTTAAAGGAACACGAAAAATAACATTTAAATCTTTGTTTTGAAACTCATTTTCCAAGTTTAATAATATTCAATAATATAACCTTATCAAGTATACAATTATTCTCTGATAAAATCAATTCTCTTTCTAGATGATTAAGAAATGAACTCTAGTCTTCTTATATATTCAATTAATATTTTGATTATATTAGCGGTTTAATATTACTAGAAAGATCACACGTACAACAGGTAAGGCATGCTAGTGGGTCCTAGACTACCCGGACATGGCATAATAGTAGCTGCGCACGGGCTCTCGTCACCTCGTGCGTACGTAGCCCCCGAAGGTAATAGCACATACTTAATTAGTTCACTTAAGGGGACAATTCCCCCTCACAAAGTTAGAAAGGAGACTTACCTAGCTCCAAAATTCCATAACCGGCCTCCAAGCCCTTCCGATGACTCAAATCGTTGCACAGCGCTCCGAAACTATCCAAACAATGACAAACCAATGAAAATATACTCTAATATTTGCAACAAGTTCCAAATTATATAATTTCCTAACTCTGCTCAGTGAAATGACCAAAATGCCCTCAGGCCCACGTGCCCGGAATCCAAAATTTATCGAAGATAAATTCTACCCATAGCTTTACTAGTTCAAATATACAATTTACTCTAAATTCCATGCTCAAATTCGTGGCTAAAAATTCAAATTACCATTTTCTAGGTTTTCCTCAAAATTTCCATATTTTCTACATTCTTTCACGTTTAATCCACGAATATAACTTGTATTAATCTTAAAAACATGAAGGAATTACTTACCTTCAGCTAAAATTCCAGCGCCTCTAATTTCCTTCATTGCGATCGCACACAAGGGGCCGCGATCGCATAGCACACCAGACACACCAGAAGACAGCAGCAGCAAAACAGAGAAAAATGGTCTGAATTCACCCCGAAACACACCCCAGGCCCCCGGGACCTTGTCCAATCCCACGAATCAGTCGCATAGAACCCCATAGACTTGATCGAGGCCTCAAATCATATCAAACAATGCCAAAATCACGAATCGCACTCAAACTCAAACTTTATGAACTTTGAAATTTCAAACCTCCACATTCGATGCCGAAACCTATCAATTCACATCCGATTGACCTCAAATTTTTCACGCAAGTCATATTTGACATTACGGACCTGCTCCAACTTCTGGAATCACATTCTGACCCCGATATCAAAATTTCCACTTCCGGTCGAATTTCTCAAAAACCTTCAAATTTCTATCTTTAGTCAAATGATTTCAAAATGACCTACGAACATCCAAATTCACTTCCAATCGTGCTCCCAACTCCTGAATCACCATACAGAGCTATTCCCAGTCTTGGAATCCTAAACAGACATCAATAACACTGAAATGCCTTACAACCCAAATTTATGAAATTCTTCTAAAATGCTATCTTCCATAATATACGCCGAAATGCTCTCGGGTTATCCAAAACCCGATCCGGACATACGCCCAAGTCCGAAATCATCATACGAACCTGCATGAACCTTCAAATCCTGATTCGGAGGTCGTTTACTAACAATTCTAATCGTAGTTGATTCTTCCAACTTAAGGCTTCCGAATTGAGAATTTTCTTTCCAAATTAACTCTAAACTTCCCGAAATTCAATTCCGACCACGCCCACAGGTCATAATACCTGAAACAAAGATGCTCACGGCCTCAAACTGCTGAACGACGCGCTAGAGCTCAAAACGACCGGTCGGATCGTTACAGCTCCTGTATAATATGTGCTCTATGTGTCCCCAATTCCCATCACCCCTATATGAAGGACTGTGATTTGAATGTGCTGAATCTGTTTGTGTTGTAATTATTCTATTGTTTGTCAATTGTCCTACTCTTGTCAAAAACTATTTTTACTAAACAACTCTCCTATTTTATAAAACTGTTTCAACTAAGTCTTTTTCAAACACAGTGTTTCCTATTAAAACATGTTCAAAACTATGTCAAGCACTCTCACTCTACTCTTAGGTCCTTAGGTTCTGCCCCCTCCAGTGTATGACTGCCTTGGGATTCCTGTGAGATCCCTCTGAACTCTGATGCACTGGGGGCTGGCCCTTCCACACTGCACTTACTTAATTATGGTTATGAAATCTAGGTGTGATCACTGCCTGGGATGCCTTGAGGTCCTTAGGGAACTCTGACACACCAGGATATGAGAAAGTCTATGAACATTTGGGCACTTGAGGTTCTAGGAATCTGGGCCTGTTTTTCAGGCTTCCTATAGTGTAACTTCTTATTTTCCCTTATCTACTTATGTAATTCATTCACGTTGGTTTGTAATATTTGTTGTAAATGAATATTTGGGATTGATAGAGAAAAGGGGAGGGTAACCATGTCTGTTGTCGATGGGGGTAGAAACCATGCCTTAGGTTTACATTTCTATGTGCGCATTAGAATCCATGTTTAGGACCAATACATGCAAAACATAGCATACATTAGACATCATGCTCTTAAGTTTCATGTATACTATTTCAGCATCACATTATTTTATCACTTAGAAACCATGCTTCAGGGCTAAATAATAGCACTAACACGAACTGTTGTTCCTGCACATTTTTTGAAGTCATGCTTAACGATGTTGTAATCCTTTTTGTGCATCCTGCTCTGCATATCCTGAGATTTTAATGACCCGATCGGTTGTTTTGATATCTAATGCATCGTTTGGAGGTTTGAGGCCATGAGCAGCATTCAGGTATATGACTCGTAGGCGTGGTCGGAGTTGAATTTCGGGAAGTTCGGAGTCAATTTGGAAAGAAAATTCTCATTTCAGAAGACTTAAGTTGGAAGAATTGACTAAGATTGGAATTTTGAGTAAACGACCTCAGAATTAGGATTTGAAGGTTCCAGCAAGTTCGTCTGATAATTTCGGACTTGGGCGTATGTTTAGAACGGGTTTTGGACGACCCGAGAGCATTTCGGTGCATGTTGTAGAAGTCATCATTTTAGAAGAAACTTCATAAGTCTGGGATGAAGTGCATTTCAGTGATATTGATGTCCATTTGGGATTTCGAGTATGGTAATAGCTCCGTATGGTGATTCTGGAGTTGAGAGCGCGATCGGAAGTGAATTCGGAGGTCCGTAGGTTATTTTGAAGTCATTTGGCTAAAGATAGAAATTTGAAGGTTTTTGAGAAATCTGATCGGAAGTGGAAATTTTAATATCGGCGTCGGAATGTGATTTTGAAAGTTGGAGAAGGTCCGTAATGTTGAATATGACTTGTGTGTAAAATTTGGGGTCAATCGGACATGATTTGATAGGTTTCGGCATCGAATGTAGAAGTTAAAAATTTCAAAGTTCATAAAGATTGAATTGTGATGCGATCCATTGTTTCGATGTTATTTGAGGTGATTTGAGGCCTCGGGCAGGTCCGCATTATCTTTTGGAGCATGTTGGTGTAATGACGGGTCCCGGGGGCCTTGGATGTGTTTCGGGTGGTTAACAGATTAAATTTGGAGTTGGGAGAAAGTTGAGGCTGCTGTCATCTGGTGTGAACGCACCTGCGAGGTTTTGACCACAGGTGCGGCACCGCAGGTAGGGCTATGGTGTCGCAAAAACGGAAAAAGGGTGGCTTGGCTGGGGGTCGCAGGTGCGAGGTTATTTCGGCACCTGCGAAGGCGCAGATGCGGACGAGAGAGAGCAGGTGCAGAGCCGGCTGGGGAAGGAGGAAGTCGCAGGTGCAAGAGTTTGGGCGCACCTGCGGGCGCACAAGTGCGGAAGGACTGGAGGCAGTGCAGTGTTTTAAAAACGGGAAATTTGGACATTCTTCTCCTATTTTCATTTGGTGTGGGCGATGTGGAGAGCTTCAAGGGGAGAATTTATTCAAGCATCACAAGGTAAGTTGTTCCAATTCATTTCAAGTTAAATACGTGGTTTAGGTACGAATTTAAGTGTGGGAATTTGTGAAAAATTATGGGATTTGGATGAAAACCTAGAATTTGTATTTTTGGATTTTGCCCACGAATTTGAGCATGAAAATTAGGGTAAATTATATATTTGATTTAGTAAGGTTATGGGTAGGTTTTATCTTCGAGAAATTTTTGAATCTGGGAACGTGTGCCCGAGGGAAATTTGGTCAACTTTTCGAGAGGAGTTGGGAATTTATATAATTTGAATTGTTATTTGTATTAGAGTATATTTTCATTGGCTTTACCGTTATTTGGATAGTTTTGGGGCGTTGTGCATCAATTTGAGTCGTCAGAAGGGCTTGGAGGCCAGTTATGAATCTTTGGAGCGAGGTAAGTCTCCTTTCTGACCTTGTAAGGGGGAATTGTCACCGTATGTGAACTAATTAAATATGTGCTACTATTTATGGGGGATACGTACGCACGAGGTGACGAGAGTCCGTGCGTAGATACTATTATGCTTATGTCCGGGTAGTCTAGGACCCAAAAACATGCTTTATTTGTCGTACTTGTAATTTTAGTGATAAATTATAATATTTAAACCTTATTGAACTTGGAAAATGAATTTCCAGAAAATATTTAAATACTATCTTCGTGTCCATTAAAAGAGAATTTTATCACTTCCTTGAGTAATTGTTTCCTGATAAAATGTGAATTTAATGTGTGAATATGTGTATCTATGAGTACCTGAGTCACATGTATGATTCGTGAGCAGGGTATCTCTATTATTATATATGACCGCGTCGCACGATCGATTCGCGAGCGGGGTAATAGATGCATCTATGGTTTGAGTTGTTCGACCCTTCGGCAGTGCATATTTATTTATTGATGGTTCGAGCCGTTCAACCCTCGGCATACTTGCGCATGATATTTGCTGAGTATTTCCTGTGATTTTTAACTGTTTACTGGCCTTGAATTATAAGTTGTCAACTGAAATGACGAAGACTTAAAATTTGTAAACATGGAAGAAGTTGTTATTTCATATTACTATCTGTTAATTACCTATGATATCCATGGTTAGTGTAACACTTGATTTTATTAATTTGATCTCAAGTATGTGTCAAATTCGACCTCTCGTCACTACCTCTGCGAGGTTAGGCGGGATACTTACTGAGTATACGTTGTTTTCGTACTCATACTACACTTGGTGTGCATTTTGTTGCATAGGTACATGCATATATCGTGGCCCCGCTTGGCGCTGTGGCATGGTTGACATTGGACTTAGACGAGTTGCACCATCCCGAGACGACCCGCAGCCGGCAGAGTCTTCCTCGGATGTATTGTACTGTATTTTAAATTCTTTGTCCACTTTGTACTCCGGACGAATATTGCATTACATATAAAGTTCTTTGTTATGAATTTGCTCATGCACTTGTGACACCGGGTTCTGGGATGAGTTTGGGATGTACCTTATTAAATGGATTGTTAAACCGGGAGTGATGTTGTTCCAGTACTACCTAAATATGTACTCTCTCTCAAGTAGATACATAATAAATAGGAACAGCTAATTCAGGGCCCTTTCAATCAACTACAACAAGAACAGAGTTGAACAAATAGAGATTAATCAACCAAAATATATTAATATCACAACAAATTCATCCCCAACGGGTTCTACCAAGACCCTAGATTAAAGAATTTAGCTGCTCATGTTCATAAGAATCAAGCCCAAAAGAAATTGCATAGTCGAATTACAACGTAATGAATAAAAGAAGTAAAAATCAATGTTTTGTCACTTTAGTGGTTTTCTCTCTTCGAATCCTTCGTCTGCCTTTCGATCCTCTTTAAGTTGTGTTTTAGGGGTCTATTTATATGTTTAGGACAAACCCTAAATGTGTAGGAGACTTCTATTCCAACCGGGAAACACTTAAACTCGTCAAAACTCGGAATTGACCGAACAGGAGCCTGGCGTTTGGGCCCTGGCGTCTGGCTAACGCCAGGCTAATGCTGGCGTTTGGGCTCTAATGCCTGGCTAACGCCAGGCTAAGGCTGGCGTTTGGACTCTAACGCCTGGCTAACACCAGGAAGGGTCAGGCGTTTGGGCTCTGGCGCCCGGCTATAGCCCGGTGCACTCCTCCTCGCCTCTTGAGCATATTTTCGATGTATTTGCATCCATTTAGCTCGGTTTCCATCTCCAATTCACCTACACATGAAATAGACTCTATTATGCACATAAAAAGTGTATTTTTATCATTAACGCACATAAAATGTAGGGCATATAACATGTTAAACCATGAATTCTAGCCTCGCATCACCCCTTCTACTCTAGTATAGGCATAAAAGACTTGCATATTTTTCCATTGTTTCATTGAGAGCTACATTTAGTACAGGGCTTGTGACTATGGTGACATTCCGGCTTTTGGGAAGTAAATGTATATGCTGAGCAGCTACGTTATATCTGCTTGAGTTCTTTTTCTAGCTTTATTTTATTGATTCTGTCATGTTCCACAAATTTTAGGCTTACTTAGTCATAAAGACTAGGTTCCGTCACAATACCTTTCGGAGGGTAAATTGGGTCGTGACAAAGTTTCAAGGAATGTCATTGTGATTAGGTGATAAATTATGCGGTGCATGGTGCTACTTCAGCAAATGTATGCATTCATGTTCTGGTACATCGTGTGGTAGTTGATACGGTGTTCATATATTGGAAACAGGCCTAGTAGAGACTTTCGGGTGTTGGAACTGGGTTCTGAGCTTATTGTATGGATAAAGTAGGATATCATCAGATTTCATCGAGCTAATGAGCTCAACTAAGTGGTGGCAGCACAGGTAGGTGCACGAAGTGTTAAACAATGAATTTGGGCCCAGAGCAGTTCGTGGCACGTTTGAGGACGAACGTATGTTTAAGTGGGAGAGAATGTAACGACCCGACCGGTCGTTTTGAGATCTAACGCATTGTTTGGCGGTTTGAGGCCATGAGCAGCTTCGTTTCAGGTATTATGACTCGTAGGCATGGTTGGAGTTGAATTTCGGGAAGTTCGGAGTGAATTTGGAAAGAAAATTCTCATTTCAGAAGCCTTAAGTTGGAAGAATTGACAAAGATTGGAATTTTTAGTAAACGATCTCAGAATCAGGATTTGAAGGTTCCGGCAGGTTCGTATGATAATTTCAAACTTTGGCGTATGTTCGGAACGGGTTTTGGAAGACCCGAGAGCGTTTTGGCGCATATTGTAGAAGTCAGCATTTTAGAAGAAACTTCATAAGTCTGGGATGGTGCATTTCAATGATATTGATGTCCATTTGGGATTCCAAGTCTGGGAATAGCTCCGTATGGTGATTCTGGAATTGAGAGAGCGATCAGAAGTTAATTCGGAGGTCCGTATGTTATTCTGAAATCATTTGGCTAAACATAGAAATTCGAAGGTTTTTGAGAAATCTGATCGGAAGTGGAAATTTTGATATCGTGGTCGGAATGCGATTTCGAAAGTTGGAGCAGGTTCGTAATGTTGAATGTGAATTGTGTGCAAAATTTGGGATCAATCAGCTATGATTTTATAGGTTTCAGCATCGAATGTAGAAGTTGGAAATTTCAAAGTTCATAAAGATTAAATTGTGATGCGATCCATTGTTTTGATGTTATTTGATGTGATTTAAGGCCTCAGACAAGTCCGAATTATGTTTTGGAGCATGTTGGTTTAATTGGATGGGATCCCGAGGGCCTCGGTGGATTCTGAGTGGTTAACGGATTAAGTTTAGAGTTGAGAGAAAGTTGAGGTTGTTGTCATCTGGTGTGGCCGCACCTGCGAGGTTTTGGCCGCAGGTGCGGCTATGGTGTCGCAGAAGCGGAAAAGGGGTGGCTTGGCTGAGGGCCGCAGGTGCGAGGTTATTTTCTCACCTGCAAAGGCGCAGATGCGGACGAGAGAGCGCAGGTGCGGAGCCGGCTGGGGAAGGAGGAAGCTGCAGGTGCGAGAGTTTGGGCGTACCTGCGGGTGCGCAGGTGCAGGTGTAGTCACCGCAGGTGCGGAAGGACTAGAGGGAGTGCAGTGTTTTAAAAATGGGAAATTTGGTCGTTCTTCTCCTATTTTCATTTGGTGTGGGCGATTGTGGAGAGCTTCAAGGGGAGATTTTCTTCAAGCATCACAAGGTAAGTTGTTCCAATTTATTTCAAGTTAAATACGTGGTTTAGGTACGGATTTAAGTGTGGGAATTTGTGGAAAATTATGGGACTTGGAAGAAAACCTAGAATTTGTATTTTTTGATTTTCCCCACGAATTTGAGCATGAAATTTAGAGTAATTATATATTTGAGTTAGTAAGGCAATGGGTAGGGTTTATCTTCGAGAAATTTCGGAATCCGGGCACGTGGGCCCGAGGGAAATTTTGTCAACTTTTCGAGTGGGGTTGGGAATTTATATATTTTGAATTTTTATAAGTATTAGAGTATATTTTCATTGGTTTTCACGTTATTTGGATAGTTTTGGGGCGTTGTGCATCAATTTGAGTCGTCGGAAGGGCTTGGAGGCCAGTTATGAATTTTCGGAGCGAGGTTAGTCTCCTTTCTAACCTTGTATGGGGGATTTGTCCCCGTAGGTGAACTGATTAAATATGTGCTACTATTTTTGGGGGCTATGTACGCACGAGGTGATGAGAGTCTGTGCGTAGCTACTATTATGCTTATGCACGGGTAGTGTAGGACCCAAAAACATGTTTTATTTGCCGTACTTGTAATTTTACTGATAAATTATAATATTTAAACCTTATTGAACTTGGAAAATGAATTTCCAGAAAAGACTTAATGTGGGAATATGTGTATTTATGAGTACCTGAGTCGCATGTATGATTCGCAAGTAAGGTAACTCTATTATTACATATGACCGTGTCGCATTATCGATTCGCGAGCGGGGTAATAGATGCATCTATGGTTCGAGCCGTTCGACCCTTCGGCAGTGCATATTTATTTATTGATGGTTCGAGCCGTTCGACCCTCGGCATACTTGCGCATGATATTTGCTAAGTATTTCCTTTGATTTTTAACTGTTTACTGGCCTTGAATTATAAGTTATCAACTGAAATGACGAAGACTTAAAATTTATAAATATGAAAGAAGTTGTTATTTCCTATTACTATCTGTTAATTAGCTATGATATCCATGCTTAGTGTCACCCTTGATTTTATTAAATTTACCTCTAGTAAGTGTCAAATTCGACCTCTCATCACTACCTCTTCGAGGTTAGGCGGGATACTTACTGAGTACACGTTGTTTTCGTACTCATACTACACTTGTTGTGCATTTTGTTGAACAACTACATGCATATATCGTGGCCCCGCTTTGCGCCGTGACATGGTTGACATGGGGACTTAGACGAGTTGCACCATCCCGAGACGACCCGCAGCCGGCAGAGTCTTCCTCGGATGTATTGTACTGTATTTTAAATTCGTTGTCCAGTTTGTACTCTGGACGAATATTGTATTACATGTATACGTCTTCTTAGAAATTTGTTCATGCACTTGTGACACCGGGTTCTGGGATGAGTTTGGGATGTATCTTATTAAATCGATTGTTAAACCATCGTTACTTACTTAAGGAATTTTTATTCACTTATTATGTAATGAAATGAAAGGTAATAAAGATTTCAAACGCTAGAATAGGAATTTAATTTAACTATTTTGTGTTGGCTTGCCCGATATTGGTGTCCGGCGTCATCACGACCTTAATGGATTTCAGGTCATGACAACATGGTAAGAGAGCACTTGGTTCCCTTAGGTATCACGAGTCATGAGCAAGTCTAGTAGAGTCTTCGGATCGATACAGAGACGTCTGTACTTATCTTCGAGAGGCTACAAGGCTATTAGGAGTACTTCCCTTCTTGATTTCCTTATCGTGCGGTCTAATTCCCTTTAAGGCTTATGCCTACGTTTCTTCTTATTCCATCTTACGCGTCACGAAGCGCTTGCTATAAATCGGGAATTTGAGGAATGGTAACGGTACAATAGATATGGTGCGGGATGTTTTTCCATGCGTAGTTGGTTGAGGCTACTGTCGTTGCCCTGCGGAAGGATATTATGTTATTTCAGCTCAGTAATTGTATTTCGGAGAGCTTTGAGGCTATGCTCAGGTGGTTATGATGTTTATGATTGATTATCGCGCGGTGTTTATGTGATGGTGGGATGCTTGCCCATAGGTCGGGGTGAATGACTTGAGAGGAGGTCTTCCCAGAGCGTGATTCCGAGGTTTGGGTAGTTGATTTCCGGCGGAGAAAAGGCAATTGAACTATAAATGTTAAAGTTTGGGTTGATAAAGTAATAAGACTTGGTGTTTTCAAGTAAGGTGGGACTTTCATCTGTGATGTGGTATCGTTGTCTTTGATCGGATAGAATATGTTAAGTTCGTCGGTGTTATAGTTTCTTCGGTTGCATTAGGTCAGAGTGTTGTGAAGTAATATTTAAGAAGCGGTTGTCAGAGATCGTGGTGTGCGGTGGATCAAGACTGGATAGGTATTTCGAATGCGGGCGGCTCAAGAAAGATGATCTTCGGAAAGGTTTGAAGTTGTGGTGATCTGCTAGTTTAAGTGCTACAAAGATAGTTATTGGCCTAAGGAAATGGCTGGGCAGCAAGGGATGAAGAAGGACACGTGGGAAGTGTCAGGTAAAAGGCCAGGTGTAAGAAAAGGAAGTTAAGTAGTCGCTTAAAGGAATGAGTTTGACCAAACTGGGAGAGTGGCAGTGTAGCATATAAGTTTTGTGGTAAGATAGCCGCCCATCTTGAGAATAAACTTGGAGTGATTTGAGAATTTTAGTGGACGGGGGCTGGGTCCACGGGCTTAAATTGAAATGCTGGTTATTACGGTGGAAGATTGGATGCAACGGAGAAGGGGGTTGCTTGACTTGAAGAAGGATGCAGTATAGTAGTGAATTGGAAGATGTTGTCGCGCTTAATGTAGATGTCCATGAGGAGTGAACGGACTAGTGCAGTTGGTGAATGAGAACGGGTGTAGGATGAGGCATTGATGTCGTAGAGGTTGTGCAGTACAGCGTCATTGGAAGGTGTTAGTTGGTAATTTCCGCATGAGGGTTATCTCCTGTGAGCAGGTTAGCGGTCGTGTGGTTGGCAAGTTTCTGCGAGGAATTCCAGTGGCTATTCAGTAGGAGGCCGAATATGTGAGTGATGCTAGAGAATTAGAGTATTCATGGAATGCTAACAGGAGAATTTAGAAGAATTTGATGGGTTGGTTGAGCAAGATCATGTCAACAATGAAGAAAGAATTTCGGTAGGGTCCAGAGTGGCGTAAGGAGTAATTTCAGGCTAAGTGGGAGAGTCCCACCGCCTGCGATTGGGTTGCAGGATTATCTTCTCATGGGGTTGCGGATTATCGGCGTATTGGAAAGTTATTGCAACTAAGGGGAAAGGGGTAAAATTGTAATCGAGCATGAGATTTGATAAAGGTGTGAAAGGGTTGGCCTTATTGAATCAGGTTTTGGCTTTGGAAAGATTCAGGATTTATGCTTAGTACAGAGGTAATTTACAAGGGAAGGGATTCAGTCGTGTGCTTTATCAAGATGGGTGTTCACGTGTCACGACCCAATTTCCCTCCGTTGGGTATCGTGATCACACCTAGCCTTAGGGACTAGGTAAGCCTAGCAGTTACTAAATAACAACAATAAATAAGGAGAACCAACAGTCTTGATATAGAATCTCAACAGAAAGTACAAACTTTCCCAAAACCCGTGGTACAAGTCATAAGCTCTACGAATCTTCTACAACTTCTAAGTACAACTGTTTGGAAATAAATACAACAGTGTATGAATAATAAATACAAAGCAGGTGACTCCGACGCTTGTGAATGCAGCAGCAGGTTACCTTGAATCTCCTCAACAATCATCCACACAGCTACTACAATATATATACCTGGATCTGCACACAAAAAATGTGCAGAAGTGTAGTATGAGCACACCACAACGGTGCCCAGTAAGTATCAAGACTAACCTCGATGGAGTAGTGATGAGGACTAGTCAAGACACCACTAGTCTACAAAATAAATAGCATGAATATAGAAATGACCGAACGTTACATCTACCTAAGGCTTCACGGAATAATTTACGACAATGACAATATAAAGCGGAAGGAAATTACATAAATAAATCGCGAACAGCACAAAAATACACGGAAAGATGGGTAGCAAAACAAGCCGAATCGAAAGGAAACACAATACAATAGAGAATACCAATAACTCAATTCCACGTCAGTTCGTTCACAACGGGCCTTAGCCATTAAATTCCGTAATTGGTAGAAGTCTTTAAACAACAGTTCATATGAAAAACTCTTGCAAATAAAATCATTTTTGTATGGAACAGTTTCCTTTGAAAACATACTTTCTCCAAAAGTAGATGTAAGTATATTTAGTAGAGAGAATTACGAAAAACATAGTTTCTTTCAAAATATGAAACTTCCCAAGGTGGTTTTCCCAGTAAAAGACTTCCAAATATCATTTTAGCCAAGATTAGAGCTTTTCAAATATACCTTCGATGTAAAAGTCGTTCAAATATAATCATTTCAAACCATTGCTTTTTCAATAATACTTTTCAATAAAATCCCTTGATAAAAATCTCCTCAAGATTTATCCATCGGAACTCAGTCCGTAACTCAGAAATTTGCCATGCAGTAAAGGAGGAATATCAAATCTTGCCAATAATTGCAGTGAGAGATCAGTAGGAATATCCAAATTTAGAACTACGGATTAAATACAAAGACAAGTGCACGATATCACCCTTCGTGCTTTTACTTTTAGCCTCACCAATGTCCCCTCGTGCATAACCTCACAAACACTCGGCACGGAATGTCCCCTCGTGCAATAAAAAAATGACACTCGCCACGGAATGTCCCCTCGTGCAATAAATAAATAAGCACTCGGCACGGAATGTCCCCTCATGCAATAAATAAATAAGCACTCGCACAGAATGTCCCCTCGTGCATAACCTCACAAACACTCGGCACAGAATGCCCCCTCGTGCAATAAACAAATAAACACTCGCCATGGAATGTCCCCTCGTGCATAACCTCACAAACACTCGGCACGGAATGTCCCCTCGTGCAATAAATAAATAAACACTCGGCACAGAATGTCCCCTCGTGCATAACCTCACAAACACTCGGCACGGAATGTCCCCTCGTGCAATAAATAAATAAACACTCGGCACAGAATGTCCCCTCGTGCATAACCTCACAAACACTTGTCACGGAATGTCCCCTCGTGCTAAAATAACATAAACAACAATTTAACAAGGGAAATCAACAATAAGAACCATAAATCACTGCATTCGGAAATCAACAATAAGAACCATAAATCAAAACATCCCGGCAAGTGAGTCAACAAAGCAAACAGTATCATTAACAGTATAAACAACAATTGAAATCATACCATCCCGGTAAGGGAGTCAACTATGAAAACAACATCATCCCGGCGAGGGAAACAACTATAACCATTCTCGCCTAAATAGTTAACTTTACGAAATAAAGCTCAGCTCAAACAAGGGCCCAATAATAGGCAACATAAAGAAAACACCAACAACATAAATGTTTATCAACTAGGTCCAAGTAACACATAAGGTAAAATTATATAAATCACAATGTAAGACTCACGGGCATGCTTGACACCAACGAACGGATATTCTAACTACGGCTGAACAACTATAAAGCTAGATAACACTAGTATGGTCAATTTGGCAGTTTTAGGAAGCAAGTATAGCATGAAGATAAGAGCGGTAAGATGTTCAATTAAGATCAAATAGCCAACAAAGGAATCCAAAAGTAAGAAATTATAATATAAGCAGGAAAGGATGAAATTAACAACCAAGGATTCAAACGTAACAATTACAACTCATAAACAGGTAACATAAGAACCTACGAATCCTAAAAGGCCAAAATATTAGCAAATAAGTCCGAGTACGCACTCGTCACCTCGTATACACAGACTACAATAAACAAAGAAGACTCAATCCTAAAGGGTATTTCCCCCACACAAGGTTAGGTTAGATACTTACCTCAAGGATGACAACCTGGTACTCCAAGATAGACTTCTCGGGAGGAAAGACCTCCGGACGGCTCATAATCAACTAAAAAAAATTCAAACTACACATAAAACGTATAAAGATCTATTACAAATAATAAAGTTTCAATCTTTACAAAATTATAAAACACGACCCAAAAGTCGACCCTCGGGGCCCGCACCTCGGAACCCGACAAATTTTACAAATTCCGATTACCCAATTGGATACAAGTTCACTCCAATTACGATAACATTTGTAAATTCAAATCATGAATTTTCATTTTTTGAAGTCTTTTTTCAAAACCAACAATCCCCTCAACCCAAAACACAAACTAAATGATAAAGACAAGAACTAATTCATGAAATATATTTAATTATAGTGGAAGAACACTTACCCATTCGATTTGTGTGAAAAACTCTCAAAGAATCTCCCAAAACCGAGTTCTAGAAGTCAAAATATATTTAAAATAGTGAAACCCCGATTTTGCAAACTTATATTCTGCCCAGGTGCTTTGTGAATCGCGATCGCGGGAATTGAGGCGCGATCATGTAGAAGGAATTGGCTGCTGGTGTAAGATGTGCTCCGCAATCGCGGAGAATATTATGTGATCGCGTCTAAGGGGCAGGCTGGCTTCTGCGATCGCGGATGGAGTTATGCAATCACAGTGAAGGAAAAACTGGGGGTCCAAAGCAACATTATTCGATCGCGACTTCACCTATGTGATCGCATAGAAGGAAACCAAATGACAGGTTCAACAGTTCAAAAATAGGTAAAATGGACCCGGAACCTGTACGAAACACACCCGAGGCCACCGGGACCCCATCTAAATGCAAAAACAAGTCTTATAACCTAATACGGACTCACTCGATGTTCCAAATCACATAAAATAACATTAAAACGACAATCAAACCAAAAATCAGTGAAATTCCTCAAAACTTCTTTAAACATCAAATTTTGCATTTAAGGTCTGAATCACGCCAAACGGAGTCCGTTTCATACCAAACTTCACAGATAACACATATAAACCATATCGAACCTTTATCGGAACCAAGATACGGGCCCGATACCACAGGTTTCACATAACATTTCATTTTCAAAAACCTTTATATTTTTCAGAAAACAATTTTCTTTAAAAATTCATTTCTCGGACTTGGAACCTCGGAATTTGATTCTGGGCATACGCCCAAGTTCCATATTTTTCTACGGACTCTCCGGGACCGTCAAATCATGGGTCCGAGTCCGTTTACCAAAAACATTGACCGAAGTCAACTTTATTCAACTTTCTAATACAAAATTATCATTTTTATCAGTTTTTCACATAAAGGCTTCCCGGCTACATGCTCGGGATGTGCACGCTAATCGAGGTGAGATAGAAGGAGGTTTTCACGACCTCGGAATATAGAATTAGCTATAAATATACGGGATGACCTTTTGGGTCATTGCATCCTCCCCAACCCACATAATCCCGATGAAACAATCACAAACGCAATATAGCCTTCACATCACCACCGATAAGCCTCATATCTCTACTTCTCACCCTCTACTCATTTACAAAAGACTGGATTCTACATCCATATCCGGCATTAGCCTCAATCAGCTGCATCGACTCATGACTACACCCACAAGGCACGACCACACAACATAGCACATCACACATAGGCTCAAATAACACTTTCCATCACAATAGCTTACCGAAATCAACTAGACATTGGCAATTAGCCCCACATCTGAAAGAACTTTGTTTCCGAACCCCATAACACTGATAATGATGCAATGAAAACGAAGACTTCATTATTAAACACCCGAATCACCAAGCCACAACTAACACCACCGCGCACACATCCCGCAACCAAACTAAAGAAACACATAACGAAATGACTGAATATGAAAATAGAAAAATATAAAGGAACTATCAAACAAGCCCATAGGCACAAATCTCCATCAATACCAACTTACCAAAATCAATATAACAAGGAAGAGGCAACGCATATGAACAAATCACAAGGATTCCATCCTGACAAATTCCACCGCGGTAATCAGCCCGGTCCAAACATATCGAACACAAATATCACGAGGACCTCGCCCTCAGCTCTGAATCACATACCGAAAATATATCATACCAATTGAAATTCCTCCACTAATTCATCTCAGCTGATAAAATCATAACGCTAGCTGATCTCACACCTCGATGGAATATCAAATCACAACTCGTAAACAAAATACTCAGGAAAATCACATAAAGCTTACCACGATGAAAAACAAGGACTCACTTCCCATCTCACCACTATAAGGAATGAAATAAACAATGATAGACATGGGCTACAACTCATAGAATGTCCCAACAGGAGAAAACACAAAATGGACTGCAAAACATGGAACTCACTCATAAATGAAACAACAAATAAGGAAACTCGTCCCGACCAGCAGAACTATAATGAAATACAATTTATGCCCCTCTATAACACATCAAAACATACCTGTGTGATGATATCTGGCACAACGGCGTCTATTTTACTATATGAAACACAACAATGGGTCGGGCCTCCCCCTCTTAGGCGCCCTCTACTCACCTGAATACCCTGCTACCACACACCTACCTGAATCCTGGGACAATCTCTCACCTTGTGGCTAACATCTCCACACTGAAAACAATCTCGCTGCCGTCAAGGTTGTGGAAAAATACACAATACGAACCCTCTGAGACCTATGAGTACCTGAAATCCCATGCGAAGCTGGTAATGCAAACTGAACTGGTTGACCCACAAAACTTCTACCATGTCGTACCTTGCCTCCACAATACGTACCATTAGATTCCTCCGATCTACAAGGCATCATTGCCTCCCTGAACTTCCTCCCTGATCTCATATGTCCTCTCGCCCGGTCCCACGTGCGCTCTAACCGGCGAGCGATCCCTTTTACCTACTGAAACGAGGCATCCTACTCTAACTCTCGAGTCCCGCTAAACCGAATATCATGCCTGAATCTCCCAAATGACTCTACGGACTCATCTCCCACTGAAGCAACCAAGCAAAGTGCATGTCTGGCCAACTTACTGAATCTAACGGCATGCTCCAATATTCACATAGCACCCTGACGCAATTGCTCAAACTCTGCGCGCCGTACATCTTGAAGGAACTGAGGTGCAACCTCCCTCAAAACATCTCCGAAATCTGAATCCACGATAGTGAAGCTAACTCGGCCAGGTTACCCCCAACCCATATGCCGCCACCACTGATCAACCCACTACTCTGAACCTGAGACGTGACAAAAGCAATCTCGTTAGTCTCCACAATACCCGAAGTACGAAGAATATAGTGACACTCCTCTGGGAAACCCTGGGCACCATCTGCCGCCAATCCACTAAAAGATAGAAGGGTGATACTTTTTGTACCTCTCAAGCCCAAGGTATTCTTCCTCAGAGGCTACTATCCTAACCACGGGATGAACTAAAACCACATGTCGTGCTGCCATAACAACTGGAACCTGACCAATATGATCTCGCTACTCTGGAGTGTAGACGATGGGAGTCTGAACTCCTCCCCTGATCTCTGAAGCAACAGGTGCATTAGAATCATCCCTGCCTGAGTCAATGTACCACTTATACTCAAAACTGCGCTCAGATATCCTGAAGTCCGGGGTAGCAACAGGCACCCCCTGTCCCTGTCCCCCAACTAGAACTACTGGTGATTCCTCAACGGCTGCTCTGGTAGGCATCTTAACTGCGACACGTGCTCCTCGTTGGCCCCTGTCTCTGACCCTTGCGACACTTGCCTCGGGGTAACATCATCAGGAACCATCATTCGTGTCCTTACCATCGGTGAGAGAATGGAACGATAATTTCAAACTTTAAGATCAATGAACTCCTACGATAGGAATGAAGGAAGTGATATTGTCCTAATAGTTTTGTAGCCTCTCGAAGATAAGTACATACGTCTCCGTACCAATCCGCAAGACTCTACTAAACTCGCTTATGACTCGTAACACCTATGAACCTAGAACTCTGATACCAACTTGTCACGACCCAATTTCCCTTCGTTGGGTATCGTGATGGCACCTAGTCTTAGGGACTAGGTAAGCCTAGTATCTACTGAATAAAAACAATAAATAAGGAGAACTAACAGTCTTGATATAGAATCTCAACAGAATCTACAAACTTTCCCAAAATCGGTAATACAAGTCTTAAGCTCTACGAATCTTCTACAACTTCTAAGTACAACTGTTTGGAAATAAATACAACAGCATATGAATAATAAATACAAGGAAGGTGACTCTGATCTTGCGAACGCAGCAGAAGGTTACCTTGAGTCTCCTCGACAATCATCCACACAACTACTACAATATATATACCTGGATCTGCACACAAAAAATGTGCAGAAGTGTAGTATGAGCACACCATAGCGGTGCCCAGTAAGTATCAAGACTAACCTCGATGGAGCAGTGACAAGGACTAGTCAAGACACCACTGGTCTACAAAATAAATAACATGAATATAGAAATGACCGAACGTTACATCTACCTAAGGCTTCACGGAATAATTTACGACAAAGACAATATAAAGCGGAAGGAAATTACATAAGTCAATCGCGAACAGCACAGAAATACACGGAAAGATGGACAACAAAACAAGTCGAATCGAAAGGAAATGCAATACAATAGAGAACACGAATAACTCAACTCCACGTCAGTTCGTTCACATCGGGCCTTAGCCATTAAAATCCGGAACTGGTAGAAGTCCTTAAACATCAGTTCATATGAAAAAATCTTGCAAATAAAATCATTTTGTATGGAAGAGTTTCCTTTGAAAACATATTTTCTCCAAAAGTAGATATAAGTATATTTAGTAGAGAGAATTACGGAAAACATAGTTTCTTTCAAAATACGAAACTTCCCAAGGATGCTTTCCCAGTAAAAGACTTCCAAATATCATTTTAGGCAAGATTAGAGCTTTTCAAATATACCTTCGATGTCAAAGTCGTTCAAATATAATCATTTCAAAAGCATTTCTTTTTCAATAATACTTTTCAATAAAATCTCTTGATAAAATCTCCTCAAGATTTATCCACCGGAAATCAGTCCGTAACTCAGAAATTTGCCATGCGGTACAAGAGGAATATCAAATCTTGCCAATAATTTCAGTGAGAGATCAGTAGGAATATCCAAATTTAGAACGACATAATAAAATACAAAGACAAGTGCACGGCATCACCCTTCGTACTTTTACTCTCATCCTCACTAGAACAAGTGCAGTAAATAGCAAAAAGTAATAACGGAAATAATAATGCATAAACACTCGGCATGGAATGTCCCCTCGTGCATAACCTCACAAACACTCGGCACGGAATGTCCCCTCATGCTATAAATAAATAACAATCGGCACGGAATGTCCCCTCGTGCAATAAATAAATAAACACTAGGCACGGAATGTCCCCTCGTGCCATCACAAACACTCGGCACGGAATGTCCCCTCGTGGTAAAATAACATAAACAACAATTTAACAAGGGAAATCAACAATAAGAACCATAAATCACAACATCCGGAAATCAACAATAAGAACCATAAATCACAACATCCCGGCAAGGGATTCAACAACGCAAATAGTATCATTAACAGTATAAACAACAATAGAAATCATACCATCCCGGCAAGGGAGTGAAGAATGAAAACAACATCATCCCGGCGAGGGTAACAGCTATAACCATTCTCCCCTAAATAGTTAATTTTACGAAATAAAGCTCAGCTCAAACAAGGGCCTAATAATAGGCAACATCAAGAAAACACCAACAACATAAATGTTTATCAACTAGGTCCAAGTAACACATAAGGGAAAAACCATATAAAGCACAATGTAAGACTCACGAGCATGCTTGATACCAACGAACGGATATTCTAACTACGGCTGAACAACTATAAAGCTAGATAACACTAGTATGGTCAATTTGGCAGTTTTAGGAAGCAAGTATAGCATGAAGATAAGAGCAGTAAGATATTAAATTAAGTTAATTAAGATAAAATAGCCAACAAAGGAATCCAAAAGTAAGTAATTCTAATCTAAGCAGGAAAGGATGAAATTAACAACCAAGGATTCAAATGTAACAATTACAACTCATACACAGGTACCATAATAACCTACGAATCCTAAAAGGCCAATCTATTAGCAAATAAGTTCGATTACGCACTCGTCACCTCGTATACATGGACTACAATCAACAAAGAAGACTCAATCCTAAGGGGTAGTTCCTTCACACAAGGTTAGGCAAGATACTTACCTCAAGGACGACAACCCGGTACTCCAAAATAGACTTCTCGGGTGGAACGACCTCCGGACGGCTCACAATCAAGTAAAACAACTTCAAAATACAAATAAAGCTTATAAGGAACTATTCCGAATAATAAAGTTTCAATCTTTACAAAATTATAAAAATCGACCCAAAAGTCGACCCCCCGAGCCCGCACCTCGGAACCCGACAAATTTTACAAATTCTGATTACTCATTCCGATACGAGTTCACCCATACTAAATTAATCCAATTCTGATAACATTTGGTCGTTCAAATCATGAATACTCATTTTTTGAAGTTTTCTTTCAAAACCCACAATCCCCTCAACCCAAAACACAAATTAAATGATAAAGACAAGAACTAATTCATGAAATATAATTAATTATAGTGGAAGAACACTTACCCATTCGATTTGTGTGAAAAACCCTCAAAGAATCGCCCAAAACCAAGTTCTAGAAGTCAAATATGTTTAAAATGGTGAATCCCCGATTTTACAAACTTATATTCTGCCCAGGTGCTTTGTGAATCGCGATCGCGAGAATCGGGCGCGATTGCGTAGAAGGAATTGGCTGCTGGTGTAAGATGTGCTCCGCGATCGCGGAGAATCTTATGCGATCGCGTATAAGGGGCAGGCTGGCTTCTGCGATCGCGGATGGAGTTATGCGATCGTAGTGTAGGGAACACTAGGGGTCCAAAGAAACACTATGCGATCGCGACTTCACCTATGCGATCGTACAGAAGGAAACCAGATGACATGTTCAGTAGTTCAAAAATAGGGAAAATGGACCCGGAACCTATCCGAAACACACCCGAGGCCCCCAAGACCCCATCTAAATGCACAAACAAGTCTTATAACATAATACAGACTCGATTAGGGTTCCAAATCACATAAAATAACACTAATACGACGAATCAAACCAAAAATCAATGAAATTCCTCAGAACTTCTTTAAACATCGAATTTTGTATTTAAGGTCCGAATCACGCCAAACGAAGTTCGTTTCATACCAAACTTCACAGATAATACATATAAACCATATCGAACCTATACCGAGCTGCGGAACCAAGATACGGGCCCGATACCACAGGTTTCACATAACATTTCATTTTCAAAAACCTTTATATTTTTAATAAAACAATTTTCTTTAAAAATTCATTTCTCGGACTTGGGACCTCGGAATTCAATTCCGGGCCTACGCCTAAGTCCCATATTCTCCTACGGACTCTCTGGGACCGTCAAATCATGGGTCGGGTCCGTTTACCAAAAACGTTGACCGAAGTCAACTTTATTTGAATTTCTAATACAAAATTATCATTTTTATCAGTTTTTCACACAAAGGCTTCCTGGGCTACGCACGCGAATCGAGGTGAGATAGAAGGAGGTTTTATACGGGATATATGGGTTGATTATATTACGTCATCACATCAGGTGCCAGCGAAGCCGTAGAGTTGATTATATTCGGAACCAAGCCAGAGTGGGTGACTCTCAACAGTGGTTCCAATGAATTCAAAAGATTAAGAATGCGGTGTTCAAGGGTTTCAAGCCCACAACATGGTTATGAATTTGGCTTTTTGCAGCAGACCGCGATAGGAGGCTCAGAGTGTTCCATGTTATCTTCGGCTTGCGCTGCAGCATTGGAGGGTATGAGATAACCCGCGGGATTTGAGACAGCGTGGTCTCGTGATATAAAGTCACTCGAAAGGAGAGTGGACTTGGGTTCACAATGTTTTTGGATGAGGCTATCGGTACTTCTAAGTCAACTAAAGGATAAATTGGAAGAAAATAGATTGGTTAGCCATGGTTGAAATGGCACATGTACGGCAGTGATCAGTTCCTTCAACGTGATTAAGTTATGCATGTGATTCGTGACGGTATGTGTGAGTCTTGTCGGTCACCGTGATAGATTTTATTTGGAAGCATTCAAGCATTATAGCTTGTCATGGGTGGGCAAATCCTGGAAGGATTATGGTGGTATAGACTACTACTTAAGGATTTACATGTATTGTGATTGTGGTAATTCACTCATGTGTTGTGGTGGTTCTCTTGAATTGAGGTAGCTAAAAGGTTTCTATATGATGAAGTGTTCACCCTATTAGTGGTTCAGGAGTTATGATGGGATTCTGGCGCTATCTCATATTGGCATGATAGGTGCGGTAAGGAGTATATAACTGAAAGTAGGGACCGAGGTTGCGGTTTGGTGTTGACAAGGATGTCATGAGCGAGAAAATGGGCTTGAATGTTTAGAGTAAGCTGGTGTTGTCTTCAGTATCACCGGAGATAGGGGTTTGGTGAAAGAGGATTTGCATCCCGGCTATGGGTTCTTCAATTGTTTCACGACATTAGTGTGGTTGGTGGTTTGGATGTGCAGACTCGTTACCTTGTGTAGAAGGATGTGGGAGCATGACCACGGGAAGATCGTATGAGTGTGACATGTAGTCACTTAACAGATTGAAGATTTGGACCAAGTATAAAGAGGTGTAATATTTCTTGTTTGAGAATTTATGCCTGGAGGGCGCTCGGTTCATTTTGTTGTTGATTGTGGGATGTTTGTCCCGGCTATGACGGTTGTTCTTGTGTGTTATGAGAAAAGTGGTGTATTATGGACCCAGGTAAAGCTATTAGCCTAGTTCGGTGTGAGCAGGGTAGACTCGATGTTTGTGGATGGATTTAAATATGATCATGGGCTCCATATGAGTCAGGCGTTTTCATTTCGGTATAGCGCTTTTCATGGAAAGGTATTAGAACATCAGATGTTGTTCCATCTTCGTTCATCTCATGTAATATTCTGTTGTGCCGTGTGAGTTGGGAAACGACTTGATAATTCCCTATGTGTTGAATTCCCGCGTAGTGATGATTTTATGTGAGCAGGATAGCTCTTGAGATTCAAATTATATATCGCACCTCAGTTGTGCTTGAGTATTGTAGCGTATGGCTCTATTAGTCTCCCCAGGATGGTATTGTGCACTTAGCGTGCTTCTGATTGATATTCGATATTTTGTGGTAATGAGCAATTTAGCTCGGTGTGTATCTCCTTATGTAAATTGTATGTGTGGATCGGGTGGAACGCCGCCACGGGTATGTTATTTGGATCGGGTTGCACGCCACAACAGTGCGAAGTTGAGTAAGGTTCCCTATATTTAATTTTTCTTGTGTTTTACTTCCTATTTTTTGAGGAAAGTTCATATTAGTTGCGTAAGTTGAGTGGTCCCTTCCTGAGTCATTTCATTGTGCATCTGTTCGAGTTGTGGCCTATTGGCACGTTGTGTGGTCATGTCTGGGGTGATTTGTTGCCTGAGTAGTTGATACTAGGGTGAGACGAGACTATCGGATCAAGGATCAGTGCGGTAGGGTTATGTGAAGTGTATGTTATAGAACAAATACCAACATTTGGTTCATAATGAGGTGATGATTCTAATCAAGAGGAGAGATTCAATGATTTGTCAACTCTGCAGTTGGTTATGAATTTTTGCACATCTCCTCCGTTGTGGTGGTATCGTAAGCGTTATAGCGGGACTAATATATATGTCATAGGGTGCATTGGGAGCATCAGATTCATGGAATATTGGCTATTAAGGTTGTAACGATCCGGTCGGTCATTTTAAGAATTTGTGCCCTGATCTCCTATAAACAGCTTCTCCCATGTATATTTTATGTTATTGGAACTTGTCGGAGCGTTGAGTGATGAAATCTGGGGTGATTTTGGACACATAGTCCATAAATGTGGAATTTAGCTTTAGAAACCTGGCCGTAGCTAGAGCTGTGTGAAGACTGATCCGAAATGGAATTTCGTCGACTCTGTTAGCTCTGTTGGGTAATTTCGGGGTTAGGAGCATGTTCGGAATGTGTTTTCAAGGTCAGTTGTGGATTTAGGCTTGAATTGGCGAAAGTTAGAATTTCGACGATTTCGGCCGATAGGTGAGATTTTGATATCAGACTCGGAATGGATTTTTGAAAGCGACAGCAGGTCTGTAATGTCATTTATGACCTGTGTGCAAAATCTTAGATTATTCGGATGAATTTAGACGTGTTTCGGCATCAGATGTGAATTCTAGAAATTTCCTAAGTTCTTACGGTTGAATCTAGGCATAATTGATGATTTTGATGTTGTGAGATGTGTTTTTAAGGCTCGACCAAGTTTGAACAAGGTATTAGGGTCAGTTGGTAGGTTTGGTTGAGGCCATTAAAGGAATTTCTGCACCTGCGAAGGTATTTCCGCAGGTGCGGGCACGCAGGTGCGAAAGGGGTGCTGCAGGTGCGACCCAAGGCCACTTAATGAAGTTCTGCACCTGCGATTGGGTTTCCGCAGGTGCAGCACCACAGGTGCGATCTCAGTGTCACAGGTGCGAAATGTCTGGGCAATTTATACCAAAAATCCGAGGGTTTGAATTTCATAATTCCAAAATCAATTTTGAGCCCCGAACTTGGCGATTTTCAGTGGGATTTGAAGAGGAGGATCATAGGTAACATTTTCTAACCTTAATCCCTTTATATATCGTTAATCTCTATCATTTTCCTCAATCTAATCAAGGAAATTGGATGAAAACCCATGGAAATGGGATAAAATCTTCCCAAGTAGAAATCTGAGGATTTAGGGAGATTTAAACGTCGGATTTTGTTGATTCTTGTTCGAGTGGGTTCATGAGCGAATGGGTGTTCGGGAAATATAAATTTTACCCGATTCCAAGACGTGGGCCCGAGGGAATTTTTTGGCGAATTTCCTAATTTCGCGTATTATCTTATAAATAATTAATTATTTTGTTCCCTTGAAGTGATATTTACACCATGCAATCGATTTGAATAGATTTTGGGCCACCCGGAGTCAGATACTCGTGGCAGGAGCGTGGAATTGAGTTGATTAGCGTAGTCAAGGTAAGTGGCTTGCCTAATTCTGTGTTGGGTACTTTCCCTTAGGCATTTTTATACTGATTTTGTTATGTGGACGCCGTGTACGCGAGGTGACGAGTGCATACACGGGTCATTTTTTCTAAAATCCTATTTTTACTCCCATGAAATCGCTTATTTTCATTCATATATTACTGTTTCGTATCTTAATTGAGTAGATAGCCTAAGGGTAAGCATGCCTACCTGTTCTGACTTGATTTCCTCTTATTAGCTACTAGTCACATCATGCTTAGGTAGTTTTACCCTATTCTTACCTGTTGTTTTTCCTGGACTGTTTAGTTAAGACATAATTGACATACTGCTGCTTTGCATATTTAAAATTGGGACTACCGATCGAGATCCATGAGCTTTCCCCCTGCACTGCATCTCATATTTAAATTGGGACTACGGATCAAGATCCGGGAGCTTTCCCATGTACTGAAATGCATATTTAAATTGGGACTACGGACAGAGATCTGGGATCTTTCCCCCTGTACTGCATAGCATATTTAAATTGGGACTACAGACTGAGATCCGAGAGCTTTCCCCATGTACTGCATTGCACATTTACCGTTGAGATACCCGTTGTGCTGAGCCGAGGGCGATGTAATGACTCGGTCGGTCATTTTAATAATTTGCGTCCCGATCCCCTATTTACCGCTTCTTCCATATCTATTTATGTTATTGAAACTTGTCGGAGCGTTGAGTGATGAAATCCGGGGTCATTTTTGACACATAGTCCATAAATGTGGAATTTAACTTTAGAAATCTGGCCGTAGCTAGAGCTATGCGACGACGGATCAGGAATGGAATTTCGTCGACTCCGTTAGCTCCGTTGGGTTATTTCGGGGTTAGAAGCGTGTTCACAATGTGTTTTCGAGGTCGGTTGTGGATTTAGGCTTGAATTGGCGAAAGTTAGAACTTCTTCGATTTCGGCCGATAGGTAAGATTTTGATATCGGACTCGGAATGGATTTCCGAAATAGATAACAGGTCTGTAATGTCATTTATGACCTGTGTGCAAAATTTGAGGTCATTCGGATGAGTTTAGACGTGTTTCGGCATCGCATGTGAATTCTAGAAATTTCCTAAGTTCTTAGGCTTGAATCTAGGCATAATTGATGATTTTGATGTTGTGATATGTGTTTTTAAGGCTCAACCCAGTTTGAACAAGGTATTAGGAGTCAGTTGGTATGGTTTGGTTGAGGTCCCCGGGGCCTCGGGGTTGTTTCGGATACCCAACGAGTATGATTTGTGAATTTGAGAACAGCTGAACCATTCTGGTTCTAGTGTCTCGCACCTACGATAGTATTTCCACAGGTGCGGACACGCAGGTGCGAAGGGGGTGCTGCAGGTGCGACCCCATTCCATTAAATAAATTTCCACACCTGCGATGGTATTTTCGTAGGTGCGGGCACGCGGGTGCAGAAGAGATGTCGTAGGTGCGACCCAAGGCCACTTAATGAACTTCCGCACATGCGATTGGGTTTCCGCAGGTGCGGCACCGCAGGTGCGGCACCGCAGGTGCGATCCCAGTGTCGCAGGTGCAAAATGTCTGGGCAATTTATACCAAAAATTCGAGGGTTTGAATTTCATAATTCCAAAATGGATTGTGAGCTCGAAACTTGGCAATTTTCAGTGGGATTTGAAGAGGAGGATCATAGGTAACGTTTTCTAACCTTAATCCCTTTATATATCGTTAATCTCTATCCTTTTCCTCAATCTAATCAAGGAAATTGGATGAAAAACCATGGAAATGGGATGAAATCTTCCCCAGTATAAATCTGATGATTTAGGGAGATTTAGACGTCGGATTTTGTTGATTCTTGTTCGAGTGGGTCCATGAACGAATGGGTGTTCGGGAAATATAAATTTTACCCGATTCCGAGAGGTGGGCTCGGGGGACTTTTTGGGAAAATTTCCTAATTTCGCGTATTAGCTTATAAATAATTAGCTATTTTTTTCCCTTGAAGTGATATTTACACCATGCAATCGATTTGAATAGATTTGGGCCACCCTGAGTCAGATACTCGTGGAAAGAGCGTGATATTGAGTTGATTAGCGCAATCAAGGTAAGTGGCTTGCCTAATTCTGTGTTGGGGACTTTCCCTTAGGAATTTTATACTGATTTTGTTATGTGGATGTCGTGTACGCAAGGTGACGAGTGCGTACACGGGTCATTGTTTCTAAAATCCTATTTTTACTCTCATGAAATCGCTCATTTTCATTCATATATTACTATTTCCTATCTTAATTGAGTAGATAGCCTAAGAGTAAGCATGCCTACTTGTTCTTACTTGATTTCCTCGTATTTGCTAGTAGTCATATCATGCTTAGGTAGTTTTACCCTATTCTTACCTATTGTTTTCCTAGACTGTTTAGTTAAGCCATAATTGACATACTTCTGCTTTGCATATTTAAATTGGGACTACGGACCGATATCCGGGAGCTTTCCCCCTATACTGCATTTCATATTTAAATTGGGACTACGGACCGAGATCCAGGAGCTTTCCCCCTGTACTGAAATGCATATTTAAATTGGGACTACGTACAGAGATCCGGGAGCTTTTCCCCTGTATTGCATAGCATATTTAAATTGGGACTACGGACTGAGATCCGGGAGCTTTCCCCGTGTACTGCATTGCACATTTACTGTGGAGATACCTGTTGTGCTGAGCTGAGGGCTCTCTTATGTTATTAAATATTCCGTTCTCGTTAATCCTTTTTATCATTGCTTATCTATTTTCCACTGTTTTAAAAATCATATATTGACTTGTTTTACAAACTCAGTAAGGCCTCAACCTGACCTCGTCACTACTTGACTGAGGTTAGGCTTGGCACTTACGGAGTACCGAATGTGGAGTACTCACGCCCTTTCCTGCGCATGTTTTCCCCATGTGCAGATCCAGGTACCAGCACCCAGTATCGTGGCTAGGAGTCGTTCTATCAGCAGCCACGAGACCGTGAGGAATTCTGCAGCGTCCGCAAAATCCCACGAGTCCCCTTGATCACTCTCAACTATGTCTAATAAAAGACTAAACGGGCGTTGCAAATACAATCCGGGGTATTATGCCCAGAGTCGATCCCACAGGGAATTTACGTATCAATCAAGTCTTTAGAATACGCAACTTTTACTCAATCAATTCTCTCAAGACTTTTTAATATAAATTGGTGATGTTTTACTAATTCTACTGACAATAATAATAACTAGCAATTACTAACAATGTGTTGTAAATAATGATGATAAAGGTCTAAGGTTATGGTTTCCCCCGTTAGTGAATTCTTTCTCAGATATTTCTTATAGTTTAATTAGTCGTCTCTATCAATCATGAACACTCTATCTACCATAAATCTCTCTCAAGTAATTATGATACTTTACTAGATGCACTCTCTCAAGTTACGCTAGCTAGATTGCAATACAGTTCACTTTAGATTGCACCCGAGGTATTGTTATCTCTAATCCAACCTCTAAACCCTCGGTTATGACTTTAGTCTATACTCCGAGAGTGATGTTTTTCCATAACTACCTAAATATTCACTCTCTCTCAAGTAGATACATAATAAATAGGAACATCTAATTGAGGGCCCTTTCAATCAACTACAACAAGAACATAGTTGAACAAATAGAGATTAATCAACCAAATATATTAATATCACAACAAATTCATCCCCAACGGGTTCTACCAAGACCCTAGATTAAATAATTTAGCTACAAATGTTCATACTAATCAAGCCCAAAAGAAATTGCATAATTGAATTACAACGCAATGAATAAAAGAAGTAAAAATCAATGTTTTGTCACTTTAGTGGTTGTCTCTCTTCGAATCCTTCGTCTGCCTTCCGATCCTCTTTAAGTTTTGTTTTAGGGATATATTTATATGTTTAGGACAAACCCTAAACATGTAGGAGACTTCTATTCAGATCTGAAAACACTTAAACTCGTTAAAACTCGGAATTGACCGAAATAGGAGCATGGCGTTTGGGCCCTGGCGCCTGGCTAACGCCAGGCTAAGGCTGGTGTTTGGGCTCTAACACCTGGCTAACGCCATGTTAAGGCTGGCGTTTGGACTCTAACGCCTGGCTAACACCAGGCAGGGTCAGGCGTTTGGGCTCTGGCACTGGGCTATAGCCCGGTGCACTCCTCCTCGCCTCTTGAGCGTATTTTCGATGTATTTGCATCCATTTAGCTCGGTATCCATCTCCAATTCACATACACATGAAATAGACTCTATTATGCACATAAAAAGTGTATTTTTATCATTAACGCACATAAAATGTAGGGCATATAACATGTTAAATAATGAATTCTAGCCTCGCATCAATACCCCACACTTAAACATTTGCTCGTCCTCGAGCAATCACACTACACTCATGTACACAACTTATTAAGCAAATCTCTTACACGTTATACTAAGAATATTTAAAACAGTTCAAGCACAAAGGTGTGACATCCTCACCTCAATAATCGACTTACAAATACCATGCTTTATTCACAATTCACTAACAACTCGAACATAGAGGTCAACAACATTACCTTTCCTTCATGAATCATGTGCCCTCACCAAAGCAAAGAG
>ML346236.1:0-25086 GCA_005239505.1 Nicotiana paniculata
AGGCATCACATGTCAAACCAAATATAAGGGAAAGCAGAATGTATGTCATAACCTAATATGGCGACATCAAACATGTCATGAGGTATTTCTAAGTTACTCAGCTTCTTCCTAAATACTCTAAAATTTTTTTAAAGTGCCTGGTTCAAGTTACACCCTTGGAAAAGAACAGTTGCCCAAAGAAAAACCAAGGGATACTACCTACCTATCCTAAAAAAAAAAAAAAAAATCTTTTTGGAATTTTTAAATCAAACTTTATCCCTCAAGAAAATTGTCCAACAGATGCATCGTTGGGAAAAATCCGAGATTTTCTAAAAAACAATAGTTTTATCCAATTACACCTCAGAAAGTAGTTTTCCCACCCCACAGTTATGTTATGCATAGTCCTCGATGCATGATCACAAAGAAAAACATTAAAACAAGGGTGAGAAATACTCCCTGAGACCCCCTCGGGCATAGCCCGGACATGATTCTCAATCTTTAGAGTCCGGATGACACCACACTTAAGCTCAAACATGCCCCTCAGCTTCAACTTTTGGGTACTCAGACTTCCCTTACTCTGCAAAATAAAAATAACACAAAACTGACACTAAAAAAAATAATGAAAAGATATACAGGTTGGGTTTCCTCCCAACAAGCGCCTTATTTATAGTCGTGGCACGACTCTGCTACTTCACCACTTTTCATTCCACTTTGAGGATATGAATTGCGTCCCCAATTTTGCATCNCTCCTCTTTCCGCTCCACAAACTGGCCAGTATCCACAAATATTGATGGTAGGGCATCATACACCTCAACATGTTTATTCAATTGAGCCTGCAAGTCATGGATATCTGAGCCAAATTGGTCTATCTCTTGCCTGAGCTCAGTTCTTCCTTCTATCAGTTGCTCTGTCATATTTGAAAGACCATCGCGAAGAAACTCATGAGATTTTATTAGTTGAGATTGTTCCTCTAGCCAAGATTGGCTCATTATATCTTCTTCTTCAAAATTATCTTCTGGTGGGAACTCGCTCTCTTCGTCGAGTTGAGGTTCTTCTTGGAAATTGGCCATTAATTCATCCACTTTAGCCTGGAGTCTTTTGATAGCTAAGGCATCAAGAACTTGTTGCTCGGCTATCATGTTCTGTTGCTCCGCTCCTTGTCTCATCAAGTCCATAATACGAGCCACGGTTTCCATATCCTCCACTTCCTTGCTCCTATCAAACTGATTAACATTATTAGAAATATTACAATAAAAGCTCTGAGAAGGATAACAAGAATTAGGACAACCATCCCAATGGCCACCTTGACAACCACACACATTACAAAAATTACACCCATTAGATTGAGATGGTCAATATTGCCATATGTGTGGTCCTCCACAATATGGACAAGGATCGTCATAATAAGAATAACCACTATTCGACCAATAATCATTCCAAGATGCCATGTCAAGAAAGATAATAAAATATTAAATAAGATACAAATAAAAAATTAAAAAAATTAAAAATTTAAATAGACAAAATTAAAAATTAAGTCTAGTAGAATAGTTAATTTCTAAGTCCCCGGCAACGGAGCCAAAAACTTGTTGGTTCTAATACGCACACGCAAGTATACATGGTCGACAAGTAATATAGGATTGTAAATCCAGATATCGTACCCACAGAGACTTGTGATTAACTATCAACTAAATTAAACCCAAACAACTAATCTATTCAAGCGAACACTAAAGTATGAATATTGAACTAAAATTAATCTAGAATAGTAAACTATGAAATTTAACGAAATAATTGGCGAGATTTTAGATATGAATTCAATTAGATCCGATATTCTAGAGCTATGGGTTAGCAAACAATCTTGTTGAGTTTTCCACTTAAATCGTCTAATTAATTTATCTGATTTATTGATTGACGAGGTTAATATTGCTTGTAGCCTTCTCCCGAAGCACAACTCGCCTATTCAAGCTAACCTAACGCCTATATTCCTATGAAATTTGGATTAACCAGAACGCATTAATAATTCCCGTATAATAACCAAGCAAGGCGATTAGGTGTATTCCTATCCTAACCGCAAATCCGCTCCCCTGAAGGGTTAAGATCTTGCTCTACCCAATCTTATATGCAATCTAGAATTCCCTCTCCTGAGTTCAATCCTAGATTCGTAGATAGTATTCAATTGGTGATGAAGAAATCAAATAATTAAGCGCAAGATTGAATAAATAAATCAATATGATAAAAGAATAAGAATAATTCAAGCTTCAAACTACAACATTCATGTAGCACCCAGAACTCTAGTACTAATAAATTATGAAATTAAAGGAAGAGAAGAGAAGAGAAAAAGAACTAGGTAGAAGCCTCCTTCAGTGTGGTATGTGTTCCTCCACGTCCAAATCCCCCACGTCCAATCTCCAGAAAGTTGTGTTTTTGGGTCTATTTATATGTTTGGGATAAACCCTAAACGTGTAGCAGATTTCTATTCAAATCGGGAAGCACTTAAAACCTTCAAAACATGGAATTGACCGGACCAGGGACCCCCAGCGTTAAGCCCCAAACGCCCAGCTATAGCCTGGGTAGGCCAGGCTTTAGGGGCAAAACGCCCCACTATAGCCTGGGCAGGCCAGGCTTTAGGGGCAAAACGCCCCACTATAGCCTGGGCAGGCCAGGCTTTAGGGACAAAACGCCCCACTATAGCCTGGGCAGGCCAAGCTTTAGGGGCAAATCGCCCGGCTATGGCCCGGGTCACTCCTTTTCGACTCTTGAGCGTATTTTTGGCGTTTATGCACCCATTTAGATCGGCTTCCATCTCCAATTCACCGACACATGAAATAGACTCCATTATGCACATATAACATGTATTTTTATCACAAAAGCACATAAAATGTAAGGTATATGATGCTTAACTATGGATTCTAGCCACGCATCATGGGGTGAAGTGATTGTTTGGGTATTCCTATGCTATTTTAGTTGTATTATTTTATGTGTATTAAAAAGTAAAAAAAAAAGTAGGTAGAATAATCCCTCTTGGTTTTTCTTGTGGCCACGGTTCTTTTCCAAGGGATGACTCTTTGAACCGGGTAGTAGTAATTTCTTTAAGGTAGAATTTTTAAAAAAGCTTTGGATTTTTCCCGACGATGGACTTCCTAGAATGTTTTCTTGAGGGTTTAAATTCCAAAGAAAAATACAAAAAAAAAAACTTTTTTGTCTTTCTTTTGAACTGTTAATGGAATGGGGAAAACTTGAGTATCTATGCATTCGACATGTTTTATATTGGGGCTTAGGTCTGGAGCATTTGAACTAAATACTTTCTTCATGATCTTTGTAATTACATGCCTTGAAAATATGTGTGGCTTTATTTTGACACCGAGGCTCATCTTTTGACTCTTGTGATTAATTCCAGTGTGCTTAAATTTTATGATGCCTAGTTAGTTGCTTTAACTTGAGAGTCGGGTCCCGAGCCGACCTGACTGAGTCACGTGCATTGTGTGAGGTGAGATTTTGGTGTACTTTGTACCATCCTTGCTAGTCCAGAACTTTCCCTTTGTGTGAATCAAAGCGAATTGATTATGTCTTATAAGTTTGGTAAGTGATATAGGCTTTCTTTGATTGACCATTTATCCTATTTGCCTACCAGTGATAATATTTTTCATAGTCAACTCTTTTGAGCCTGTAGACTTTTTCTTTGGCAACCACATTACAAGCTCATTCCCGTTGTTCTTAATCAAATATAGTGGAACCTTTACCTCTGAAAGCACTTAAAGAGATTGAGGAGCTTTTGAGTTGAACCATAGGAAGTCCGAGAAGGTGCACTTGTGTAAATAAAATACTAGCCAAAAATACCAAATTGAAGAGAGTAAAAAAAAGAAGAACACCTCTCATATCTTTGTCTAGGCTACTAAATATCTATATGTTGATGTGCTTAATGAAGAAGGACCTAAATGTTTATGGTTTCACGGAAAAACATCAAATTGGTCATGACAAGATGGTGGTTAAAAGTGAAGTGTAGTGTATTAAAGTTCTTAGGAGGGTTAATCACTATTTTCTCAAATATATCCTACCCGTCCCTTAGCCTAAATTACAACCTATAAAGATGTAACGACCCGACTTGTCGTTTCGATAGTTATAGCCATGTTTCCCCCATTTCTGCTTATTTTGTGCTTTATAACTGTATTATATCGTATTGGGTTGGTTGGTTTGGGTCCGCAGTGGTTTCGGAGAGAAATTGACACACTTAGTCTCTTCATTAGAAGCTTAAGTTGGAAAAGTCAATCGGATGTTGACTTTTGCGTAAACGACCTCGGATTTGAATTTTTATGGTTCTGTTAGCTTTGCTAGGTTCTTTCGAAGTTAGGAGCGCATCCGGAATGAGATTTGGAGGTCCGTATAGGCTTGAATTGGCAAAAGTTAGAAATTTGGCGATTTTGGTCGGTAGTGGAAATTTTGATATCAGTGTCGGAATAGATTTCCGAACGTTGGAGTATGTTCGTGGTGTCATTTTTGACGTGTGTCTAAAATTTAGGTCAATCGGATGTGGTTTGATAGGTTTCGACGTCGATTGCGGAATTTGGAAGTTTAGAAGTTCTTAGGCTTGAATCCGAGTGTAATTTGGTGTTTTGACATTGTTTTGAACGATTTGAAGGTTCCAGAAAGTTTGTACAGGGTTATATGACCTATTGGTATGTTTGGTTGAGGTCCTGAGGGCCTCGAGGTGATTTCGGGTGGCTAACGGCTGGTTTGGAGTTGGAGAAATGCAGCTAAAGCTGCTGCTACAGTTGATTTCCGCACCAGTGGAGTTGGAACCACAGGTTCGAGGCAGCATGAGTAAAGGAAGAGCCGTAGATATGAATAAATAGAACCTGGGCTCAGACCACATGTGCGATGGGAATCCTTCATCTGTGGTGGACGCATAAGCGGTTTGAGAGGCGCAGATGCACAGTTGGATCGCAGGTGCAGCATGGATCCCGCATCTGCGTGGCTGCAGATGCGCTGGCGTGATCGCTGGAGAGGAGTCATACCTTTAATGATTTTCCGTAGAAGCGGAGCTTTATTCGCAGATGCAGTTGCGCAGGTGCGGTTTTTGCTGCGCAAAATACATCAGCTTGAGGTTTGTATTTCATTTTTCGACTTGAGGAGCTCGGGAGAGAGGAAATTGTTTGAGGAAGTTAAAGGAAAACGTTGGGGTAAGTAATTCTAACCCGTATTATTCTAATTTTCGTGAATATATGGCTTTGTTCATCACTTAATTAGGGATTTGAGTGGGAAATTTGGGAGTTTAGCGCTTGGGGATTTGGATAGCGAACTTTGGGGTTTTGGAGGGGCAGTTGAGGTCGGATTTTGGTAAAGTTGGTATGGCTAGACTCATGAGTGAATGGGATTTCGGTTTTTGTGATTTTTTTTCGGATTTTGAGAAGGGGGCCCGGGGACCGGGTTGAATCAAATTTCGGATTTTTGGCTATAATTTAGTACTTTTCTTGTGAATTTGATCCCTTGAGCCTAGATTGGTGTGTTGTACTATTTGTGGATAGATTTGGGGCATTTGGAGGCCGGTTCGAGAGGAAAGGGCATTCTGGAGTAAGATTTCTACATTGTTGAGATAAGTAACAGTTCTAAATCTGGTCTTAAGGGTATGTAACCCGAAGTTTAGTATAATATTACTGTTTGGAGGTGGTCCGCATGCTAGGTGACGGGCGTGTGAGTGTACACCATGAGAGATTGAGACTCGGTCTGTCCCGTGAGACTGTAAAGTCTAATAGTATTTATTTGTGTTTATATGCATTTCTTGTCTACTAGCAATTTGACTGCCTCTATGTTAGAAATCATTCTTAGGCTATGTACCTACTCATGGTAGTTATACTCAGTCATAGTGATTCTTGTACATGTTTACCTTAGTCTCTGTTATTTCCCTGACGATACACTATAATATTCTGATTTGGGATGTTTTCCCTTTCTTTATTGAGGGTTGTGAGACTACAGAGGTTCGTGGTTGAGTGAGGGTGAGTGCCGGTTTGTGAGGTATTGTACCTTAGTTCGTGAGTTGTCCGTGCGGATTCTGACTTGATATGTAGCATGTGAGTTATTTGTGCGGACCTTGATATGATATTATAGAACGCGAGTTGTCCGTGCGGCTCGTGAGTTATCCGTGCAGATTATAACGCTTGGGGTTGTAGGAGCCCCACCGGACTCTGAACACCGCCAGCGAGCGCAGGTACCTATTGAGCGTATGGATTGAGGGCTGAGAGCCGAGTGTTGAGCTATTGAGAGCTTTAGTGATAGTACCCTGTGAGGTTGCATCTGCTCTCTTTGTTGATGCATTTAGCTAATATTTGGTATTACTTGGACTTGGTAAATATGAAACTGATTTGACTCATGTTACTGGCATTACTCATGTTTCCTCATAGACGTTTAAAATTATCAAATGAACTATTCTGTATAGCTCGTAACTACTTCTCAGTTCCTTATTTATTTCTGTTACTTGCTGAGTCTGTTATACTCATACTACACCGTGCACTTCATGTGCAGATCCAGGTGTTTTTTATAAAGGAGACCATTGAGTTAGGGCATGATCGAGCTCCAGAGACTACAAGGTAGCTGCCAGCGTCCGTAAGACCTTGTCTCTCCTTCTATTTTTCTTTCTGCCTTGTATAGATACTTAGACACTCGTTATATTAGTTTTTGTTACTTAGACGCTCATGACTTGGCGATACACTGATGTTTGTGGCTAGTTTTCCGCACTTCGATTCTATTTTGAGTTCAACATTGGTTTTTATGAAAATTTATGATATGGAAAAGTTTTAAGTTACTTTTATAATTGATTTCTAAAATATATTGGGAAAGTCGGCTTTCCTAGTACCATCGATATGCACCATCACGACATGTTAGATTTTGGGTCGTGACAAGTTGGTATTGGAGCCTAGGTTACATAGGTCTCACGAGTCATGAGCGGGTTAGTAGAGTCTTGCAGATCGGTATAGAGACGTCTGTACTTATCTTCGAGAGGCTGCAGAATCCTTAGGAAAACTTCACATTCTTGAATTCTGGTCGTGCGAATCTGTTAATTCTGGTAACTAAACATATATTGTTTCAGTATCTCACAGATGGTGAGAATTCGTACTACTGAGTAGGAGGGTTATCCACCAGTACCACCAAGCAAGGCCGCGGTAGATGCCGTGGTAGGGCAATACCTACAGATCCACTAGCTTCCCCAGATAAGGACTAGCTCCCAGTTATGGATGCTCCAATGGGACTAGCTCAAGCACCACCTGTGCCCATCATGATTCCTGGCCTTCAGAAGGCCCTAGATCATATTCTGACAGTGTGTACTGGCCTTGCTCAGGCGGTCTCTGCTTCGACGACCGCAACCACTTCTCAGGCCGGGGGAGGCACTCAGACTCTCGCGCCCGCACACTTGAGCAGGTTGTACAGGGACACCAGACACCTGGGGAAACACTAGCCCAGTCGGTTGTAGCTGCACAAGACTATGTGGTTCCTACTATGTCTGAGGATGATCACCGTAGGTTGGAGATGTTTGGGAGATTCCAGCCTCTACCTTTCAGTGGTGCAGAGGGAGAAGATGCCCAGGAATTGTTGGACAGATCTCAGAGGATACTCCGTACATAAATTATTCTAGAAACTTGTAGGGTCACATTCACTACTTTTTAGTTCTCTGGGCTGCACTCAGATGGTAGGAGACTTACGAGAAGCGTATGCCGGTCGCCGCAACACCCCTTACTTGGCAGCAGTTCTCTGTGGTCTTTCTGGAGAAGTTCGTGCCTCGGTCCCGTAGACAAGGAGAGGATTATGAGATTTATAGATGGTCTCACTTTTCAGCTGCGATTGCTGATGAGTAGAGAGAGAGTGTCTGGTGCTACCGTTGATGAGGTTGTCGACATCGCTCAGCAGATTGAGATGGTTTACGGTCAGGCGAGGGCTGAGAGGGCGGCCAAGAGGCCTCGTGGTCAGGGCGGATTCAGCGGTGCTCCTTCTAGGTGTCAGTTACAGCACGGTAGAGGTCATCATTTCAGACAGGCTCAGAAAGCTCACCCATTTCACCGAGGTGCACCATCTGGCCATGGTTCCCCCAATCATTAGCAGGGCCAGTCATTATTCAGTGCACTACCAATGCAGTTCCATTAGAGGAGGGATTGTTTCTAGTGTGGAGATTTTGGTCACACTGTGAGAGATTGCCCTAGGCTATTGACTGGGGATCCACAACGGAGTACTCGGCCGATGGCACTAGCACCAGTTCCTCCACCAGCCGCCAGTTAGCTAGGGGTGGAGCTCAGTCAGCTAGGGGTCACCCGAGAGGGGGAGGTAGATCAGGAGGTGGCAAGGCCCGTTTCTATGCCCTCCTTGCCAAACCAGATGCCATTGCTTCAGATGATATGGTTACAAGTATTGTCTCAGTTAGCCACCGAGATGCCTCAATATTATTTGACCCTGGTTCCACTTATTAATATGTTTCCTCGTATTTCGCTCATTTTCTAGATATGCCCCATGATTCTTTAGTCACATCTGTTAATGTATCTACTCTTGTAGGCGATTCTATCGTTGTGGACCGCGTATATCGGTCATGTGTGGTGAATATTGGGGGTCTGGAGACTTTAGTGGACATTTTGCTGCTTAGTATGGTTGATGTTGATGTCATATTGTGTATGTAATGGTTGTCTCCATGTCATTCTGTTCTAGATTGTTATTCTAAAACCATGACATTAGCGATGCCGAGGTTGCCGAGGGTTGAGTGGAGCGGTTCTATAGACTATGTAGCTAGAAAGGTGATTTCATACTTGAAGGCTCAGCATATGGTTGAGAAGGGTTGTCTATCCTATTTTGGCCTTTGTGAGGGATGTTAATGGAGAGACTCCTGCCATTGATTCTGTTCCGGTGGTACGTGATTTTTCGGATACATACATGCCGAGCATGCCGCCTGACACGGATATTGTGTTTTGTGCCGCACACTAAGCCTATTTCTATTCCACCATATCGTATGACACCGACATAGTTGAAAGAACCACTTCAGGAACTCCTTGATAAGGGGTTTGTAAAGAAGAAGGATGGTTCCATGAGGATGTGCATTGATTACAGGCAGTTGAACAAAGTCACAGTCAAGAACAAGTGTCCTTTGCCTCGTATTGGTGATCTATTTGACCAGCTTCAGGGAGTGAGGATGTTCTCCAAGATTTAGATATTCTTAAGACAGCTTATAGGACCCGATATGGCCATTATGAAGTTCCTGGTGATGTCTTTTGGACTGACCAATGCCCCAGCAACGTTCATGCATTTGATGAACAGTGTATTTCAGCCCTATTTGGACTCACTCGTTATTGTATTCATTGATGACATCCTAGTGTATTCTCGTAGCTAAGAGGAGCATGTTCAGCATTTGAGGATTGTGTTGTAGAGATTGAGGGAGGAGAAGCTTTATGCAAATTTCTCCAAGTGTGAGTTTTTGCTCAGTTCAATGGCGTTGTTGGGCACGTGGTGTCCAGTGAGGGTATTCAGGTGGATCCAAAGAAGATAGAGGCGGTGCAGAGTTGGCCTAGACCATCCTCAACCAGTGAGATGAGGAGCTTTCTTGGTTTGGCAGGATATTACCGTCATTTTGTGGAGGGTTTTTCAACTGTTGCATCGCCCTTGACCAAATCGACCCAAAGGGGTTCTCCATTCAGGTGGTCAGATGAGTGCGAGAAGAGCTTTTAGAAGCTCAAGACTGCTTTGACCACGACTCCAATTCTAGTTCTGTCATCAACTTCAAGTTCTTACACTGTGTACTGTTATACCTCGCGGATTGGTATCAGATGTGTTCTGATGCAGGAGGGTAGGGTGATTGCTTATGCTTCACGCTAGTTGAAGCCTCATGAGAATAACTATCCTATCCATGATCTCTAGTTAGCAGCTATTGTTCATGCCTTAAATATTTGGCGGCACTATTTGTACGGGGTTCATTGTGAGATCTATACTGATCACCGGAGTTTGTAGCATCTGTTCAAGCATAAAGATCTTAATTTGCATCAGCGGAGATGATTGGAGCTTCTTAAGGACTATAAAATCACTATTTTTTATAATCTTGGGAAGGCCAACGTGGTAGTTGATGCCTTGAGTCGCCGAGTAGAGAGTTTGAGGAGTTTAGCGTATCTTCCAGCAACAGAGAGACCTTTGGCATTGGATGTTCATTCCTTATATAGCCAGCTCGTCATATTGGATATTTCAGAGCCGAATTGGGTATTGGCTTGCGTGGTCTCAAGGTCTTCTCTTTATGACCGTATCGGGGAGTGTCAGTATGATGATCCCTACATGCTCGTCCTTCAGAACAGGGTTTAGCGAGGTGAAGCTAGAGATGTGACTATTGGGGATGATGGTGTGTTGAGGATGCAGGTCCAGATATGTGTTCCCAATGTGGATGGGCTTCGGGAATTGATTCTTGAGGAGGCCCACAACTTGCGGTATCCATTCCATTCGGGTGCCGCGAAGATGTACCAGGATTTGAGACAACAGTATTGGCCGAGGCGGATGAATAAAGATATAGTTGGGTTTGTGGCTCAGTGTCTCAATTGTCAGCAGGTTAAGTATGAGCATCAGAGGCCGGGTGGCTTGCTTCAGAGGTTAGATATCCAAGAGTGGAAGTGGGAGCGGATCACCAAAGATTTCATAGTTGGGCTCCCACGAACTTCGAGGAAGTCCGATGCTATTTCGTGGATCGACTAACCAAGTAAGCACACTTTATTCCACTTGGTATAACATACTCTTCAGAGTGTTTGGCTGAGATTTACATCTGAGAGATTTTTCACCTTGATGGTGTCCCAGTTTCCATCATCTCATATAGGGGAACACAATATACATCGCAGTTTTGGAGGGTCGTGCAGTGAGAGTTGGGAATTAGGTTGAGTTGAGCACAAACCTTTCACCCTCAGACAGACGGATAGTCCGAGCGTCCTATCTAGATATTGGAGGACATGTTACGCACTTGTGTCATTGATTTTAGGGGTTCATGGGACCAGGTTCTATCGCTCGTGGAGTTTGCATATAACAACAGTTATCAGTCGAGCATTCAGATAGCTCTGTACGAGGCTTTATACGGGAGGCGGTGTAGGTCTCAAGTGGGATGGTTTGATCCGGATGAGGCTAAGCTCTTGGGTACAGACGTGGTCCAGGATGCATTAGACAAGGTGAAATTGATTCAGGAGCGGCTTCGCATGGTGCAGTCTAGGAAGAAGAGCTATGCGAACATGAAGGTCTGTGATGTTTCTTTCATGGTCGGTGAGAAGGTTTTGCTAAAGGTATCACCCATGAAGGGTGTTATGAGGTTTGGAAGGAGGGGCAAGTTGAGCCTCCGGTTCATTGGGCTTTTTGAGGTGCTTCAGAGGATAGGGGAGGTGGCTTACAAGCTTGCCTTGCCACCTAGCTTGTCGAGTCTGCATCCAATGTTTCATGTTTCTATGCTCCGGAAGTATATTGGTGACCCATCCCATGTTCTTGACTTCAACATGATTCAGTTGGATAGTGATATGACTTATGATGTGGAGCTAGTGGCCATTTTGGAGCGGCAGGTTCGGAACTTGAGGTTAAAGGATATAGTTTTAGTGAAGGTATAATGGAGAGGTCAGGCTGTGGAGGAGGCCACTTGGGAGACCGAGGGAAGATGCGGAGCAGGTACCCACACCTATTTGAGACTCTAGGTATGTTTCTAGACCCGTTCGAGGACGAACGTTTGTTTAAGAGGGGGATGATGTAACAACCTGGCCGGTCGTTTCGAGAGTTATAGCCATGTTTCTCCCATTTCTGCTTCTTTTGTTCTTTATAGTTGTATTATATCGTATCGGGTTGGTTGGTTCAGGTCCGAACTGGTTTCGGAGAGAAATTGAGACACTTAGTCTCTTTATTAGAAGCATAAATTGGAAAAGACAACCAGCTGTTGACTTGTGTGTAAACGACCTCGTATTTGATATTTTTATAGTTCTGTTAACTTCGTTAGATGATTTCGGACTTAGGAGCGCGTCCGAAAGGTGATTTGGAGGTTGGCAGTAGAACTAGGCTTAAATTTGCGAAAGTTAGAAATTTGGCGATTTTTGTCGGCAGTGGAAATTTTGATATCGGGGTCGGAATGGATTTTCTGAAAGTTGGAGTAGGTTTTGTGGTGTCAGTTTTTATTTTTGTGTAAAATTTGAGGTCAATCGGACGTGGTTTGATAGGTTCTGGCGTCATTTGCGGAATTTTGAAGTTTAGAAGTTCTTAGGACTGCATCCAAGTGTAATTTTGTGTTTTGATGTTGTTTTGAGCGATTCAAAAGTTCGACTAAGTTCGTATGGTGTTATATGACCTTTTGGTATGTTTGGTTGAGGTCCCGAGGGCCTCGGGGTGATTCTGGGTGGCTAACTGATGGTTTGGAGTTTGAGAAGTGTAGCTGAAGATGCTGCTACTTTTGTTTTCCGCACCCGCGGAGTGGGAACCGCAAGTGAGAGGCCGCAGGTGGGAAGGCAGAGCCGCATGTGTGTCTAAAGAAGAGCTGGGCTCAGACCTCAGGTGCAATTGAAATCCCGCATATGCGGTGGATGCAGAAGCGGTTTAAGAGGCGCAGTTGGATCGCAGATGTGACTTGGATCCCGCATCTACATGGCTGCAGATGTGGTTAGGTGATCGCAGGAGCGGAGTCAGACCTTTATTCATTGTCTGAAGAAGCGGAGCCCGGTTCGCATATGCGGTTCCGCAGGTGCGATTTTTTGCTGGGCAAAAAACACCAGCTCGAGGTTTGTCTTTCATTTTTCAATTTTGACTTGAGGAGTTCGGGAGAGAGGCGATTTTTCGAGGAATTTCAAGGAAAACGTTTGGGTAAGTAGTTCTAACCCATATTGGTCTAATATATGCGAATCTATGGCTTCGTTCATCACTTAATTAGGGATTTAAGTGGGAAATTTGGGAGTTTAGGGCTTGGGGATTTGGAGAGTTAACTTTGGGGTTTTGGAGGGACAATTGAGGTAGGATTTTGGTAAAGTTGGTATGGTTAGACTTGTGAGTGAATGGGCTTTCGGGTTTTGTGATTTTTGTCGAATTTCAAGACGTGGGACCGGGGGACGGGTTGAACCAATTTCGGATTTTTGGCTTTAATTTTGTACTTTTCTTGTGGATTTGATCCCCTGAGCCTAAATTGATTATTTTGTACTACTTGTGGCAAGATTCGGGGCATTTGGAGGCTGGTTCGAGAGCATTATGGAGTAGGATTTCTACGTTGTTGAGGTAAGTAACATTTTCAAATCTGGTCTTAAGGGTATGTAACCCGGAGTTTAGTATAATGTTACTATTTGGAGGTGACACCCATGCTAGGTGACAAGCGTGTGAGTGTACACCGTGAGGGATTGAGACTTGGTCCGTCCCATGAGACTGTAAAGTCTAATAGCCTTTATTTATGTTTTTATGGATTTCTTGTCTGCTAGCAATTTGACTGCCTTTCATGTTAGAAATCATGCGTAGGCTATGTAACTGCTCATGGTAGTTATACTTAGTTATAGTGATTCTTGTACATATTTACCTCAGTCTCTGTTATTTCCTTCCCGATACACTATAATATTCTGATTTGGGTTGTTTTCCCATTCTTTATTGAGGGCTGTGAGACTAGAAAGGTTCATGGATGAGGGCCTATTTGTGAGGTATTGTACCTTATCAAGTGAGTGGTCTGCGCGGAGTCTGACATGATCTGGTAGCACGTGAGTTGTCCGTGCGGACCTTGATATGAAATTATAGCATGTGAGTTATCTTTGCAACACGTGAGTTGCCCGTGCAGATAATGGTGTTTCGATTGTAGGAGCTCCTCTGGATTCTCAACACCCCTAGTGAGGGCAGGCACCTATTGAGCGTGTGTATTGAGTGCTGAGAGCCGAGTGTTGAGCTATTGAGAGCTTGAGTGATAGTACCCTGTGAGGTTGCATCTGCTCCCTTTGTCATTACATTTCCCTGTATTTGGTTTTACCTGAACTTGGTAAATATGCAACTGATTTGACTCATGTTACTAGCATTACTCATGTTTACTCTTAGACTTTAAAAATTAGCAAATGAACTGTTCTGTATAGGTCGTCACTGATTCTCAGTTCCTTATTTATTTCTATTACTTGATGAGTCGGTTGTACTCATACTACACCTTGCACTTCATGTGCAGATCTATGTGTGTTTGAGGACGGATACTGTTGAGTTAGGGCGTGATCGAGCTCCAGAGACGACTAGGTAGCTGTCAGCATCCGCAAGAACTTGTCTCTCCTTCCATATTTCTTTCTGCCTTGTATAGATACTTAGACACTTGTTGTATTAGGTTATGATACTTAGACGCTCTTGACTTGGTGACACCCCGATGTTTGGGTCTAGTTTTCCGCACATTGATTCTATTTTGTGTTAAACTTTGGTTTTTATGAAAATTTCTAATATGGAAAAGGATTAAATTACTTTTATAATTGATTTCCAAAGTTTTTGGGAAAGTCGGCTTGCCTAGTACCATCCATAGGCGCCATTACAACATGTTAGGTTTTGGGTCGTGACAAAAGTCCTACTTTGTCCTAGACTTTACGAGCTTAAATTAGTAGAGACTTACACTACGGGCAAGACTATGATACTAACTTGGGTGGCATAAGATTTTCCTTGTGAGACTGAGTGAATTCTTTCTATATTTGAGTTCTTAAACTATACTTGAACTTATATTGCGTGTGTGGACAACTTTCTCTCTTTGATTTGTTAGTGAGGGCACATGATTTCCAAAGGATTGGTAGAGACCTTGATTTTTGAGTTGGCACAAAAAGCGAGTCATAGTGTGGAATTCATTAGAGTCAAGTTTTGAGGCGAGGATGTTAGAAAGAGCCACATGAATATTTTAAATGATCTTGGCATGAGTTTAAAACTTGAAGAAAGGTATGAAGAGTGCATATATTGGGTTCTAAGCGTTGATATAAACCATTGTCATTGGTGTGGTGCTTGAGTATGTTTTGAAAGGTATTTCTAGCATACACGCTTAATTTTAAGTTGCTCGAGGACGAGCAAGAGTTTAAGTGTGGGTGGTGATAAATGATGAAAAGTGCATTTTCTTGAGCACGTTTATATATTATTTCTTATGTGAGTTATGGAAAATCACATGGTTTTGAAGTGAAAATATTCTCATTACGTGTTTCTTATGTTTAGGAATAAACTTGCGCAGAAAAAGGATCAAATGGGAGAACAATTGGTGAAAAAGAGTTGAAGAGAAAAGTACCGGGCAGCGAAGCGAGGCTCACTTCACTAGATCGGTATAGAAGTAGAAGAAATCAGGAAAGTCCCGGACAGCGAAGTGGGGGTCACTTCTCCAGATCGGTACTGGGAAAAAAATTCAACTTTATCCAATCCGAACTAGGAGAAGGAATTCCACCCAAACAAACCCTAATCACTATAAATATTGTCGCACCCTTTTTTCTCGCAAAATCGGGTTTCGACGTGTGAAAACTCTTTTAATGAGGTATTAAAAGAGGAGAGTCTCCACCTAATAATTTTTAAGGTGCGTTTAGGAACCAATTTGCAAATGACTCCGGTTTAACTGGTCAACGACACCAAAGATCGGGTAAGGGCTCAAGTTACCTCAAAGAGAAGGTTTTAGGCACTCCTCGAGGTCCAAAATTGTCGGTCTCAGCCGAACTTAAATTATATGGATTAGTCTATGTGATCGAGTAAGCAAAGAGAGTACAAAATCTAAGAATTTTATTACAAAGAGATCTTGAATAGATAGGTACAACTATTTTGATATCTAATAGAAAAGAAAGANTTCGCAACTCCCTTGAGATAGGGTGTTACTCATATCATTCAGTGGGAAAAGACTATCATCTCGTGCTACCCGATTACTATGTTAAAGTTGTTTACCTAAGAGCGCTCTAATTCAATTCTAAGTCGTGCCCTACGCGTGCACTACTCGTCCCATACCTATGGTCCAGGAGGTTTTGGACCTTTATTTGGATGGTTCTAGACCTTATCTAGGCTGCTCAGAAGTGCAAAACTAGGCGACAAACAAAACATATAAAGACTTCACATAAAAGCGATTAAGGGCTCACATTGACCTCCACACTTAAGCAGCGAACACACACACACACACACACATATGTCAATTAGGAAGCTGCAAAATTAAGAATATTAAACCTATAGACATGCTTTCTAGGCGATTTTTGAGTCAAAGTATGCGGGCAATTTTAGATGCAGGACATTGCCTATAGACAAAATTATTCAGGTATTACAAGCTGATTATTGAAGGTTTTAAGTTACCAATCCTATATGTGTTATACCTAGGTGATCTACGCAGTTGAGTATAACAAAATCTGCTGGGAAGAGTCCCAAAATTATCAAGGATTTCCTAACAGTGACGCCCAGGAAACAATGTTTGAGTAGTCTAGTATTAACAAATTAACAAGCAATTATTTCCTATAGGCAGGATCTTTAACAGCTGTCGCTTAGAACTCGTTTTATTGTTATACTTAGTCCTATAAACAATATTGCTAGTGAACAACGTGATACAATAGCAACTGAAGTGTTCAAAATCCTATAGGCATGATTTCTAGTGATCCGCTGAAGTGAGTTGAAGGAAAGTTCATAGACATTTGTTCCTATATGCAGGTTTTCTAGTAACACGTATCAGTAAGAATAATTGAAGCATTTGAATTCATATTTTCTAGCAGATAGTGTGTGTGGGTGCTTCCTCTAATGTTATGATTTCTACAGTGTACATGTAATTGAACAACACATATAACAAATACATTACCAAGTCCTATAGGCATATTATCTACCCATTTTTCATGCAAATATTAAATTCTACCATTTACCCTTTTTAGTGACACCCCAATTTATTATACAAAAGTTATTACAGGCCCAATAATAGTAAAAATTCAAATGTTTCACAATAGTGACAATAGGCCCACAGTAGGCTCAACATGAAATACCCAGCATTGTCTGGGCCTTCAATAAATCTCACGCAGCGTAGCAAGACTTCTAATATGGGCCATATCTAACAAACAACGCCAGAATCCATAAAGGAGCCAAAAGTCAATTTATTCAACTATCGCACCAAGTGTTGCACCATTTAAATCTACCAATTTTACGACGCACATAACATGATGGAATATGATGAATAAGAGTATTTTGACATTTGGGAATGACTAAGTTGCAAGCCCTAGTCTGTCAGAGTTCATAAGGGTCTCAATTGGGCCCCGAGCAATGCTCACACTAGGGTCATCAATAAAAGAACCTAGGTAGCCTTGGCTTTTAGCCGTCTAAGAATGAGAACTCAAGAGAGAGAAAAGATGACAAGTGAAGGATAGTAAACCAAGGTTAAGAGATAAAGCTGAGGGAATACAAATATAGTCAAGTTGAGCAAATAGAGCAAATTATCAAACTGGCCGTAGGGGGCTTTAGAATAGACTTAGCAAAGATTTCAAAAGAACAAGTTCAACACCTAGTGCATAAGTAGTCATACATTAACAGAATATGTTTGCGAGATTGGTGACAATAGCATACACAAATTCATAATAAAGGAAGAGGTCAAATTTATGCTATGTATAGGTCTTGATTTTATGAAACAGACATGCTAAATGGCATACTAACAGGATCAAACATGCAATATAGGCAGGATATCATCACATCAATTCAGTATAGGATAGCAACCAAATTTGTGCCATATAGTGAGTGTAAATACTCAGGTTTTGAACACAATCGACTAGCTAACGAAAGAGAGGACAAATTATGTAGGCAAAGCATATTCGAATAACAAGATTGATGGCCTAAGGAAAAATTAAACACCAAGAGATGCTAACAAGTGTAAAGGTCCCAAACAGTAGTAATTTTTAACACATGGACTAGTCAGATTTGGAAAATATCTACTTAATATAACAATGTTTAGGCATGCTTGAAGCTAAAAGTTTAAGAGACCTAAAAAATTGAAGAAAGAAAATAGAATTGCACAGAAAAAACCCAGAAAAACATATTAAACTGACAAAATTCAAGAGTGAAAATATATGCAAATCATAGATAGGTAGGAATGAAATTACAAAGTCTAGTAACTCATCAGTTAAGCAAAGAACAGTAAAGAATAAACTTCAACAGAAAACCTAGAATCCCGATGCTTCAAAGTTCCCAAGAGCTTCGATGAACTCAGGGCAATACACCAACCATGAACAATCTAAGTAACAAGGTGTTAATGGCCTTGGCTTTTCAGCCAGCCAATACAGAATACAGATCAAGAGAGTAGCAAAACCCCAAATTTTTAGTAAAGAAAATCGATCTCAAAGTCTGTCTTAAAGGGGATTGGGAGGGGTTTATATAGTGATATAAATTGGAAGAACAAATATGGAAAACAATCAATTAAATGCAAATAGGGAAAGAAAATCAGTCAAATTTAAGTAGGAACAAGGAAAGTCTCATGCATATCCTATTCCGAGTAGAAATAGGTAAAAACAATCGGACAAACCCTAGTTGGAAAATGGTCAAAAAAGTTAGCCAAGAATCTTGGTGAATTGAACCCACACGGTCCTGTTGAGAGAGTATACAGACGAATTTTTGTCTGAATCTCGTAGGTTGAGGATGATTACACTTGATTCGGAGAGGAAGTACTTTCCAAAATCGGGCAAGTACTAAGTAAAACCACGAACGGGTGAACGGTAATGAGATAATACAAAAAATGTAAGCAGATCGTGGAAAGAATCCATGTTTGAGATGGATTTGGATAGTTTTAGAAAGATGGTGATTAGGGTTCTTCAGAGAAGGGGGAGGGTTTTAGGGCGGCGGGTGAGAGGGAAATGGAACTAGGGTTTGAGGTTGGGTAATTTAAAAGGTTAGGTTTATTGTGGTCGTTGATGATTTTAAAGAGGGATTGAGGCGGGTTAATTAAATAGGTATGGGTGGTGGGTTGCTGGTGTTGGGCTAGGGGTTATTGGGTTAGGGTATTGGGTCTTTTGGTCCGATAATTAGTTAAGAAATTGAGCCATCTCTTTTAAATAGAAATTAAGAGGGAAATAATATAATAAAATAGCTAAATAAATATATAAAATGCTACTTATGTGATTTAATACTTTAAACAATAATAGAAGACTATAAAAATGTAAAATAATTATTTTGACCTTAAATGAAATGTCAATTTCTATAAGAATGCTAAATATAGGCTATTATTGCAAATTTATGTTAATAGCCTAAAAATACAATTGTAATTATATAAAAATGAATTGAAAATATTTCAAAATGTATTAGGGATTCAAATAATAATTTGAAGGTATTAAGTCATCAAAAATTATTTAAAAGGGTAATTACTGAATTTGTATGTAAATTAATGCGAGAAAATTCATTTAAAACCTCTAAAATTATGAAAAATTATAAGAAGTGCTTGTGTAACTATTGTAAATTAAATATTTATGCAAAATGATATTTTGAAAGTATATACATTATTTGAATAATATATGAGGGCAAAATTGGGTATCAACAAATATATCCTAAAACGTGATTTTATAGGAGAGACACTACTTTGGAAGGAGAAAAGACTTAGGGGAGGCATAAACACGCTAGGAGAAATAAGGAAGGATGCAACTTCACATTTTTTCCTCTTTCTTCCTCTATTTCCGTTGTTATGAATTCTAGTGTTGTATTTTACATACTAGCATGAATAACTAATACCTTATCTAGGGTTTTGATAGAACCTTTTGGAGGATGAATTCTTGTTACATTTTTATATAATTGAGTCTTTGAATTTCTATACTTGTTTAACTACGTGCCTATTTGGGTTTAAAGGTGGGATTAGGAATAACAATGTCTTGGTGCGATCTTAGTGTGCAGTGCACTAGTGCCAGCAAGCGTAATTCAGAAGAATATGCCTAGTAAATTGTGGTAGTTGACCTGAAGAGAATTATGACACTTGAAGTACTCACGATCAGTAGAGAATACTTAGGAGAAATTATAGGAGGCATAGCGGGGAGGATTCCGACAATTGGGAAATCATAACTCTAAGCCTCCTTAATCTTGTCTCCAATTCTTAGTCTCCTTAGTTGATAATTTTACTAAGTTAATTAGTTAAAATTATAAATCTCAATCTTTATAATTAAAAAATTATTCAAACTTGTCTTCTTAGTGATATTAAATAGTTGTAGCTAAGCCTTAATTCTCCATGGGATTCGACTCCGGACTTGTAAACTAGATTATATTTGTAACGACCACTTAATCCCTTTTATAAGGAATAGTTGGGCATGATCTAATTTTGAAAATAAACAAAATAAAGCTCAAAAGTAGAGTGGGTGTCAGAAGCTCCCTCAACATCAATCTGGCTGCGGTAAGGACTGGCCGTGGCCATCAGCCCTCAATGCTGATGGGACCTCCAAACTGACACCAGGCGTGTCGACTGCCTCTATCGGCTCACCCTCTCTAGCTCGGATAGGTCCAGTACTAGAAACGGCCAAAGAAGAACAAGTTCAACACCTAGTGCATAAGTAGTCATACATTAGCAGAACAAGTTTGCGGGATTGGTGACAGTAGCATACACAAATTCATAATAAAGGAAGAGGTCAAATTTATACTATGTATACGTCATGATGTTATGAAACAGTCATGCTAATTTTGCAATAGGACAACATTAGGCATGAGAAAATCACATTACAACTACTGGTGAATCAGGGGGGGGGGGAGGGTAAACATGCTAAAGGGAATACTAACAGGATCAAACATTCAATATAGGCAGGATATCATCACATCAATTCAGTATAGGATAGCAAACAAATTTGTGCCATATAGTGAGTGTACATACTCAGGGTTTGAACACAATCGATTAGCTAACGAAAGAGAGGACAAATTATGCAGGCAAAGCATATTCGAATAACAAGATTGATGGCCTAAGGCAAAATTAAACACCAATAGATGCTAACAAGTTGTAAAGGTCCCAAAAAGTAGTAATTTTTAACACATGGACTAGTCAGATTTGGAAAATATCTACGTAATATAACCATGTTTAGGCATGCTTGAAGCTAAAAGTTAAAGAGACCTAAAAAATTGAAGAAAGCAAATAGAATTTCACACAAAATAGCCCTGAAAAACATATTAAACTGACAAACTTCAGGAGTGAAAACATATGCAAATCATTGATATATAGGAATGAAATTACAAAGTCTAGTAACTCACCAGTTAGCGAAGAACAGTAAAGAATAAACTTCCACAGAAAACCCATAACCCCGATGCGCCAAATTTCTCAAGAGCTTCGATGAACTCAGGACAATACTCGCACCAAGAACATGTTAAGTAACAAGGTGTTAATGGCCATGGCTTTCGGCCGGCCAATACAGAATACAAAGCAAGAGAGTAGGAAAACCCCAATTTTTAGTGAAGAAAATAGATCTAAAAGTCTGTCTTAAACGGGATTGTGAGGGGTTTATGTAGTGGCAGAAATTGGAACAACAAATATGGAAAACAATAAATTATACACAAATAGGGAAAGAAAATCAGTCAAATTTAAGTAGGAACAAGGAAAGTCACATGCATAGCCTATTCCGAGTAGAAATAGGTAAAAAAAAAATTGAACAAACCCTAGTTGGAAAATGGTCAAAACAATTATCCAAGAATCTTGGTGAATCGAACCCACACGATCCTGTTGAAGGTGTATACAGACAGATTTTCGTCTGAATCTTGTAGGTTTAGGATGATTACACTTGATTCGGAGAGGTAGTACTTGCCAAAATCGGGCAAGGACTAAGTAACACCACAAACAGGTGAATGGTAAAGAGATAATACAAAAAAGGTAAGCAGGTCGTGTAAAGAATCCATGTTTGAGATGTATTTGGAGAGTTTTAGGAAGGCGTCGATTTCGCTTCTTCAAAGAAAGGAGAGGGTTTCAGGGCGGCGAGTGAGAAGGAAATAGGATTAGGGTTTGGGGTTGGGTAATTTAAAAGGGTAGGTTGATTATGGGTTATTGATCTTAAATATCAACAACCGGGATTTTAAAGAGGGACTGGGGTAGGTTAATTAAACGGGTATGGGTGGTGGGTTGCTGGTGTTGGGCTAGGGGTTATTGGGTTAGGGTATTGGTCCTTTTGGTCCGAAAATTAGTTAAAAAATTTGGCCAACTCTTTTAAATAGAAATTAAAAGGGAAATAATTTAATAAAAAATCTAAATAAATAAGTAAAAATTCTACTTGTGCAAATTAATACTTTAAACAATAATAGAAGACTACAAAAATGTAAATAATTATTTTGACCTTACATGAAATGTCATTTGCAATAAGAATGTAAAATATAAGCTATTATTGCAAATTTATGCTAATAGCCTAATAATACAATTGTAATTATATAAAAAGGAAGTGAAAATATTTCAAAAATGTATTAGGTATGGAAATAGTAATTTGAAGTGATTAATTCATCACAAATAATTTAAAAGGGTAACTACTGAATTTTTATGTAAGTTAATGTGAGAAAATTAATTTAAAAGCTCTAAAATTATGGAAAATTATAAGAAGTGCTTGTGTAAATCTTGTAAATTAAATAATAATGCAAAATGATATTTTGAAATTATATATATTATTTGAAAAATATATGAGGGCAAAAGTGGGTATCAACAGTTGCCCCTCTTTACCCGGAAATGATGAAAGAGTTATCGGAAAAAAATGATGACCGATTTTGACCTCATGAGGTGATATGAAAAATGGAGGCCGAACCCTGGTTCCTGATTTGCCTACATATCCCTGGTGTTACGGGAATCAGGTCGAGTGTAGTATTAGATCCAACTGTGAAATGAACTGGTGGAGTTGTTTTTGATAGGATGGTATCAGATGAGTTTATATGAAATCGTGAATGTGAGTCTGAAACATTACAGATGTATCTTAGAACAATTATCTGAACGGTTATCGAGTAAAAGTGGGTAACTGATGGTGGTTGGTTACGTTTGAAATAATTGTAGGATGTGAACGTTGAATGGAAACTGGAGCGAAGATTGATCTCGCTAGGAGAACGGTTACTTCATGGATTACCTACAAAACTTAAAACACAATGCATATAAGTATATATGGATTGTTGCGAGAATTTAAACATGATGCAGATTCCCTTCAGACCATGAGGGTTGTCTTTGGACGGTGAGGATGATTTCCTTAGAACATGACGTCTTGGGCCATGTATCATGTGTTAAGGGATTCACATGCCAAGAAATAATGTCCTCGGGCCATGAGAATGGTGCCTCTGAACCATGACGCCTTTAAATAATGATGTCCAGTTTTGAGAGATCCTCGGGCCATGAAATGGTGTCTTCTGGGTTTGAGGATGATGCCTTCAGACTATGACGCCTTTGGACAAATAGAGATGTTTCAGCCCATGAAATGCAAAATAGGATGTTTGGCCGTATGCGAAGATAAGACAAGACAAGGTTTAGTCTTGGATAAAATGAGGGCAATGCTAAGCCCTTGGTGAGTAATGGAGATATCATTTATCATGAGGAAAAAGTAGTGCTTAGCCTTATGGAATTAGGGAGGCAATGCTTAGCCTCATGCAGGAAGAGGAGACGATGCTTAGTCTCATGAAAGTAAGGGAAGTGGTGCTTAGCTTCATGCAGGAAAGGCAGTGCTTAGCCTTATGCAATTAAGGAGGAAGGGCTTAGCATCACACAAATAGGGAGGCAAGGCTTAGCCTCATGCAAATAGGAGACAATGCTTATTCTCATTCGGAAAAGGCAATGCTTACCCTTATGTATTTAGTGAGGCAATTCTTAGCCTCATGCAACAAAGGTAGTTCTTAGCCTTATGCAATTAAGGAGGCAAGGCTAAGCCTCATGCGGAAAAGCAGTGCTTAGCCTTATGCAATTGGGAAGGTGGGGCTTAGCCTCATGCAAATGGGAGAAAATGCTTAGTCTCATGCGAAAAAGGCAATGCTTAGCCTTATGCAATTAGGGAGGCAATGTTTAGCCTCATGCAAGAAAACGATGAGTGATAGTGAGAAATGTAACGACCCGACCGGTCGTTTTGAGATCCAGTGTGTCGTTCAGTAGTTGGGAGTCATGAACAACTTCATTTAGGGTATTGTGACTTGTGTGTATGGTCAGAGTCGAAATTCAGGAGGTTCAGAGTTAAATTGAAAGGAAAATTCTCATTTCAGAAGCCTTAAGTCGAAGAAATTGAGTAAGACTGGAACTTTTAGTAAACAAACTCAGAATCAGGATCCGAAGGTTCCAGCAGGTTTGTATGATGATTTCGGGCTTGGGCGTATGTCCGGATAGGGATTTGGATAACCCGGGAGCATTTCAGTGTATATTGTGAATGTCAACATTTTTGAAGAAATTTCCTAAGTTTGGCCTGAAGTGCATTTCAATGATGTTGATATCTGTTTGGGATTCTGAGTTTGGGAATAGCTTCGTATTGTGATTCTGGAGTTGGGAGCGTGATCGGAAGTGAATTCGGATGTCCGGAGGTCATTTTGAAGTCATTTGGCTAAAGATAGAAATTTGAAGGTTTGTGAGAAGTTTGACCGAGAGTTTGACTTTTTGATATCGGGGTCGAATTCCAGTTCCGAAAGTTGGAACAAGTCTGTAATGTCGAATATGACTTGTGTGCAAAATTTGGGGTCACTCGGACGTGATTTGATAGGTTTCGGCATCGGATGTAGAAGTTTGAAATTTCAAAGTTCATAAAACTTGAATTAGAGTGCGATTCATGATTTCGACGTTGTTTGATGTGATTAGAGGCCTCGACCGAGTTCGTATCATGTTTTGGGACATGTTGGTATAATTGGTTAAGGTCCCGAGGGCCTCGGGTGGATTTCGGAAGGTTAACGGAATGAATTTCGGACAAGAAAAAGAAGGAAAATTGCAGAAATTTCTGCTGCANCCTCGGGTGGATTTCGGAAGGTTAACGGAATGAATTTCTGACAAGAAAAAGAAGGAAAAATTGCAGAAAATTTCTGCTGCACTTTTGGACAGCAATTTATTCATCGATGAGCTAACTTTGTAAGCGTATATATAAGAATCTATAAGTAATCTGAAAATTTGCAAAACATGAAAGTTGTAGATCTTGAAGTCTAGTTTTCAGAATATTCAACCATTTGTCATTTTGAGTTTTGTAAAAAACGTTATGACCGATTGAAGATGGCTGGTAGACCAGTTTTGTCAGAATTTTCTGATGCATG